>JAZDUA010000109.1:3607500-3788927 GCA_038098605.1 Gryllus longicercus | reverse complement strand
TTGGTAGCCCCATTTCTCCAGCTATTTCTTTTCCGTAACCTTTTAGCCATTTTCTTTGAGGTAACTACAATTATCTATATTTAGTTGACGCTTGTGCCCTTCATTAGTGTGTTTTAATGTTACGACAGTGCTCTAACCTGCACAGCTGGCTCCACAGCTGGATACATTCTATTTCGAACGAAATACTATGATTAAATATTATTAACCAGGGAATCATTGCACTTATCGGAAAAAGGGAGCCACGATATCAATCCCTTTCAGCTTACATCCATTTTCACAAATTTGGTTAGCTACTCCCTTATTCCGGTCAGCCCTTCAGTTTATTAAAATAAAAATGAAATTATTTAATAAATTGAAACATATATGAAGTATATTACATAAACAATATTGTAGTAGTGATATAATTTCTCATATACGAATGCAGACACAAGGAAGTATGTGATTATATTTTTGAAAGAAAATGAATCTGAAAGACTGTGGAACCACTTCCCAGCTAAATGTTTTTAAAAATTGGGAATAAATTACAGAAATCACAATTTCTGCAAAATTACGCCCATCGAAAGTACCAATTTTCCGAGTGATCGCTAATGATTGAGAATAAGGAGGAACTGGATCAACGACAGCGGAGGGACAACGAGTATTCACTGCTAGGTGTTTGGGGCGTGCAGGCCAGGCCAGACCAGGGCCGTGCAGAGGAGGGCAGCCGAGAGGGACTGCGGGCGCTGGCGGGCTGCCGCGCCACGCGTCCGTGCGGGCCATGCGGGTGTCGCATTGCCTTCCCGTCGCGCCGACCGCAGAGTTGGCGGGCCCCACTTACTGTCGAGCCACCCAGCGCATCGTGTGTCAGCCATTAGCCTAGATGGCAAAATGCATTACCGCCCGAGAAGACGCAGAGCACTAGTTACATTCACGTGATTTCGATAGCAACTGACGGCAACGGGCACGCGGCGTTTCGACTTCCCAGAACACTGCTTCACGTGAGCCGGGGCTCTGCGATGGAACACTGTCAGGGGGGACTGCGGGGGGGGGGACTGCGGGGGAAAGCGGGGGACTGGGGGGGACTGGGGGGAACTGCGGGGGGGACTGCGGGGGGAACTGCGGGGGGAACTGCGGGGGGACTGCGGGGGGACTGCGAGGGGGACTGCGGGACTGCGGGGACTGCGGGGGACTGCGGGGGGGACTGCGGGGGGACTGCGGGGGACTGCGGGGGACTGCGGACGGCGGGGGACTGCGGGGGGACTGCGGGGGACTGCGGGGGGACTGCGGGGGGACTGCGGGGGGGACTGCGGGGGGGGACTGCGGGGGGACTGCGGGGGACTGCGGGGGGACTGCGGGCGGGACTGCGGGGGGACTGCGGGGGGGACTGGGCGGGGGACTGCGGGGGACTGCGGGGGACTGCGGGGGACTGCGGGGGACTGCGGGGGACTGCGCGGGGGACTGCGCGGGGACTGCGGGGGACTGCGCGGGGGACTGCGGGGGGACTGCGGGGGGACTGCGGGGGACTGCGGGGGACTGCGCGGCGGGACTGCGGGGGGACTGCGGGGGATGCGGGGGGACTGCGGGAGGGGGACTGCGGGACGCGGGGACTGCGCGGGGGGACTGCGGGGGAGACTGCGGGGGGGACTGCGGGGGAGATGCGGGGGGACTCTGCGGGGCGGGGGACTGCGGGGAGCGGACTGCGGGGGGACTGCGGGGGGAACTGCGGGGGGGACTGCGGGGGGGACTGCGGGGGACTGCGGGGGGAACTGCGGGGGGATGGGGGGACTGCGGGGGGACTGCGGGGGGACTGCGGGGGGGGACTGCGCGGGGGACTGCGGGGGGACTGCGGGGGGAACTGCGGGGGGGACTGCGGGGGGGACTGCGGGGGGACTGCGGGGGACTGGGGCGGGGACTGCGGGGGACTGCGGAGGGGACTGCGGGGGAGACTGCGGGGGGACTGCGGGGGGACTGCGGGGATGGGGGGGGGGACTGCGGGGGGGACTGCGGGGGGGACTGCGGGGGGACTGCGGGGGGGACTGCGGGGGGACTTGCGGGGGACTGCGGGGGGACTGGCGGGGAGACTGCGGGGGGGACTGCGGGGGGGACTGCGGGGGAGACTGCGGGGGGACTGCGGGGGGGACTGCGGGGGGACTGCGGGGGGGACTGCGGGGGGGACTGCGGGGGGGACTGCGGGGGGGACTGCGGGGGGGACTGCTGCGGGGGACTGGGGGGATAGGGGGGGATCGGGGGGGACTGCGGGGGGGATGCGGGGGGATGCGACTGCGGGGGGGACTGCGGGGGGGACTGCGGGGGGGGACTGCGGGGGGGGGGGGGACTGCGGGTGGACTGCGGGTGGACTGCGGGGGGACTGCGGGGGACTTGCGGGGGACTGCGGGGGGACTGCGGGGGGGACTGGGGGGACTGGGGGGGGATGCGGGGGGACTGCGTGGGATGCGGGGGGATGCGGGGGGATGCGGGGGGGGACTGCGGGGGGGATGTCGGGGGGGATGCGGGGGGGACTGCGGGGGGGGACTGCGGGGGGGGACTGCGGGGGGGACTGGGGGGGGACTGCGGGTGGCGGACTGCGGGGGGGACTGCGGGGGGGACTGCGGGGGGGACTGCGGGGGGGGACTGCGGGTGGACTGCGGGGGGGATGCGGGGGGGACTGCGGGGGGGGACTGGGGGACTGCGGGGAGCGGGACTGCGGGGAGGACTGCGGGTGGACTGCAGGGGGAGATGCGGGGGGACTGCGGGGGGACTGGTGTGGACTGTGGGGGGGCTGGGGGGGGGACTGCGGGGGGACACTGCGGGGGGATACTGCGAGAGGGAATTGCAAGGCAGCACTGCGAGTGGGAACTGCAAGGCAGCATTACGATGGAGCACTGCGAGGGGTACTGTGAGGGAGTACTGATGTATTGATGCGAGGGGCTATTGCGAGGGGTGATTGCGAGGGGACACTGCGACGGGGCTCTGGTAGGGGACGCCATCTGCCTGCCGCAGCACTCAGAAGCCAATATTTACAAATCTTAGCGGCGTCGCCTTATTCAGCCACTGACTGGAAGAGAATTCTATGTTCGACATTTATCAGTGGTATATTTGATTGGTACCACGCGAATGACAGAACAATATCCATAACAAACGGGACTCGAATCGCGCGCGATCTTCGCTTTCTCATTCTTGTCTCACCCTCTCCCCTTACATACACTCGCACTTACATGTACTACTACGCCACTACACGAATCAAATCGGATGATCAACTGATCGGATTCATCAACTGATGTCACTGCAGTGCTTCGGACCGGGAGGTGTTAGGGTTCGAGTCCCGACGGTGGCAGGATTTTCGAAACTGTACCAGAACAATTTACTAATCTCCCTTGGACTGCGCATGCGCGAGGAGGGGTGAGTCCCACCATCAACCGCTACTTCCCCTGAAAATATCGCTCCCTCACTCGCACTGCGCGCCAATCGTAGGGACCGAGGGAGGGGAGGGGGGTCAGAAGGCGCAAGCTGTTGTGGCTGACAAAACGCTAGTCAGCTATGCAAATCAGAACATGTTCAGATGTCTATGCACAATCGCACATTCTTAATATATTAAGGTTCAGTAAAAGAAACATATGTATAGGAAGTATCGACCCTGGTCTTCAGTCCTATCCTTTTGGCCTTTAAGTGTTGTGCAGTGTGGTATGTCTTAAATTAGGTCCAATTTCAAGTGACGTTCACAAGCGTGATATTGTGTTTGTTATATAAGACAACCATTCACAGGTAATGTGGCCTCAACATCAAGCTTCCTTCGTCCCATCCCGATCTCAATCCCATCGAATTACTTTGGGGATACATTAATAATCGTTTTGTAAACAAAGCATCGGTGCCCTTCTGCGAGTTAAAGAAAACGTATGCCGAACATTATTTTCTGAATATAACCCATAGCAATGGAAGAAGCGAAATATATTTAAACAACCATTATCATGGATGAAGAAGTGGACAAAAGTACGGTTTTTTTACGGTATAGTTCTTCCGAGGACGTCAAGGACGAAATGAACAGCGAGGTCTTCAGTGACATTAGTGACTAATAGCTCCGCCTTGACAGGGGAGGGCGGGGAATCCCGTGTGCGCAGTAGGCCAAGAAATGTGCCACTATAGCAGCGGTGGGGGAAGCCCGTGAAGATAGGTTCCTCTCAAAAGGGAGATTTCAAACTTGTGCTCCTATAACTTGATAGCTACGTTGATTTCAGCTGCTGCCTGGAGAATTCTAGCGGCCGGCTGCTCCGATCGGTTGTTTTCCGTGGTTTCTCCAATCAACAACAGGCGGAATCCAGAGCAGTATTCTAACAAACGAGCCACGGAATGGGCGCGATTCTTCCTACCCCTTCCTTTTTCTATCTCTATCTTACTTACCCCCACTTTCATGCACTACACCACAACACATGTCGGGAGACCAGTCGGGAGCTTAGAACTTGTCCCAGCTAGGCGGTGACATAGTGAAGGGAGATACCTGGATGGGAAAACCCCAGAAAACAAATGTAGTTCGGAGCCGAATTTGTGATAAAATATCGTGATAAAACATGCACTACACTCACAAGACTAATAATCATAGCAATTGACACACCTGGAAATACGAAATAATGAATGAATCAACCAATCATGACAAGAGACCTCTCGGAAACTTAGAGCATGTCCCAGCTCCAGCGGTGGTCCGCTGAAGGAAGTACTTCGAGAAGGGAAATACCCTAAGCGGGTATATAGGTCGACACTGAATCTCACTTTCCTGTGAGGGAGGATCATCGCCACCATCCCGCTATAACAATGACCAAAGTAATTAACGCGCCCAGAAACAATATGTACTATTACACTCACACGAAAAACGCCTGAGCTACTCTTACGTTGCAACGAGAAAGCCACGCGCTGAAGTAATCATAGTCAGACCCAACACACTTACTTGAGTTTGCTTCTCCTATACCTGTTGAACTATTATTGCACTTTAAACTCATACACATAATAATTTACTACACTGAAGATCAATATTGCCGACAAAAAACAAATACATTTTCTGACACAACAGAATGCTGGTCTTTATGTTGATTGACACTTCGTGCTCCAAGCGACATTTTAAGTCGACACGAAACATACATATTACATGAAAAGGAAATAATCAAGATGACAACCTCAATTAAAAATTTGAACGATCCGAGAAGTCATAACTGAAAAAAGAGCTCTGAACTGATAAGTAAAATAGTGTATTCTTAAAATTATTATATACTTTGAGACAAATGTGTATAATCAGGATAAAAACACGAAATCATGAGAACAAAACGGTTCTTAAAACCGTAATAATAAAAGGTCTTAACATGCTACTTTCTTCGTTTTTCGTATGTTTTATTTCGACGTAATTTTGTTGCGGTGAATTTGCGGTGCCATTGAATGTGATCTAAAAGAAAAAAAGACAATTTTGATAACATTTGATAGCTCATGTAAATAAATGTCACAAAAATCTCCAGCGACAAAGAAATATTGATTGATTCGGTCTTTTATGATGGAGAAGCAGACTGAAGGTACTTTTATTTTTTTAAATGGTTAATGATCGAGGAAAACATTTAAACGATTATAATATTACCTCAAAAATACTTGTATACAGAATAACAAAAGAAACTGATTTACGCGTCTGTCAAAACCCTTTATTTTGGTACTAGAATATTGAAACACGTTGCATAAAACGGTGGTTAAATTGTTCGAATTTGCTGGTGCTAAATGAAACATTCCAATACAGGTTCTAGGAATAATCAAGCCTATTGTATTAAATGACAGATGGAAATTTTGTTTCACCGATTATTAGTAAAATTTTTGCCCGAGGACAGAAGTACTGCAGCGTATATAAATTACATTTAAATGTCAATAAACGCTAATGAAGTTTGACTCAGACTCTTTAGAAGGCTCTGAGTGTGGTTTTCCCCACTAGAGAACTTAATTGTAGCGTTAATCAGATTTGTGGTTGCGGTGCGCGAGATTGCCTACAAAACGTTTATATGAATTCTGTTCATCGGAACTTCAAGGGACGCTTTAGAATGACGCTTTAGAATGCTGTCATATTCTACATCGGTAATCGCAAAATATATGTTTATTTTCTATTTGATGGGCTCAGAATAAAAATCATGTAAGTGATAATGTCACGATATGTTGAATAAACGCATTAAAGATCAATTGTAAATAGAAAATTAGGAAAGTTCTCTCTGACAAAAAAAGAATTGTACATAATAATATATGCCTACTAAATATACACTAGATATAAAAAGTCAAAATATTTGTCTAAGATTTTATTTCAAAACCACTTATAGCGTGTTTCAAACCTCAGTCTTTGAGCGCCAAAAGTAGGTAAGCGCATACATATTTCATTCACTAAGTAAATACTGTGAAATGAAAATTAATTATTTTAAAATATTAGAAGAAAATGTATTAAATGTGGCATATTCTGAGAAAAATCGACAATGTAAATAAGTTGATCGATTTGAAGCACATCACCCCTCGTTATTGTTGAAAAGAACGTCTTTGTTAGTAGTTTCTGCGTGACACACTACTCGTTAACATGAGAATATCTTCACGAGTACAGCGGTTATCTCTTGTTTTGGTCATGTATTTCCCCTTTAGAAATAGATTCCATAAATATAGTGGACAGGTGGAATAAGCTCACTCAGTTGCTGCAAATGGTTTTATTTTGCTATTATTATTTTCACTCCTGAATACACGTTTTGCAGATTTACATTAGGTGGTCTACCTGCTTAAATTAAAAAAAAATCACTTTCCTCAATGATTTTTCTTCATTCTGCGTTTCCTTGAATAACGTTGTCAGGAACATTGCTTTTTCAATGTCATTCGTATCTTCCGTCAAGAAATAGAGTTTCTCTCTTCATCCTTTGTAACCATGGACTTGATTTTGAAACCATTGAATTACTGATAAACATAATCAGTAGTCATTTCTCAAACAGTGTTTTTTTTAGTTTGTTTTAGCACTTCCGCCCAATAAGAGAGAACATACTAGGTCAGGGTCACTTTGTTACAATTTTCGCTGAAATCAAAATTTGGATCACATGACATCCATGTTTCTTGGCTCTAGAAATTTATGATAAATATACTGTATTTATTCTATGCTGCAATTGAAAAGTAAATATTTTTTATTCAGGTTTTGACTTTAAAAAAGTCACTATATGGTATCACGTTCTGGATCGTCATCATGGAGACGTATATTATTACTAAGACATTCATATTAACTTCATTAAATGTCTCTTTATCTTCCCTTGATGCTGTATTTTTGATTTGACTTTGTCGAGTTCCAGCAATAATCGATTCAAATTGGACGGGTCAGTGACAGTGGGTGTTGTTCAATCAGACGGACGCGCCGACGTTCTGAGCCATTTTCCGGTATCAGGTTCTCATAGAACGTATTTTTTCATTATACTACCTATTAGAAAAAGCTGAATCCACCTACTCATGCGAAGAAGGCACATTGGAATACATAAATGAACTACACCGAGTCAAATCGTGAAACAGGGTTGAATGAGGTTTTCCGTAATGATGCAACGCACATTACTATTTGAAGAGATTATGAATAACTTGTTACCTTCGCATTTGCGCCGTGGCGTCGCCTACCACGACCGGGAACGAGCGAAGACGAGACTAGGCTGCCTGGCGCATAGACACGTGTTCGAGAGAAAGCACAGTGCCCAACTGACTTGCGCTGTGAGAACGGCCGTTGGACTAGTCGTCGCCGCCGCCGCCGCCGCCGCCGCCGCCGCCGCCGCCGCCGCCGCCGCCGCCGCCGCCGCCGCCGCCGCCGCCGCCGCCGCCGCCGCCGCCGCCGCCGATGACTTGTCGCGGGGTTGCGCAGTTTCGCTGTAGTGCCGAAGCAGTATTGCCTGCCCGAAGACCTGCCCGAGTCTCTTGCGCCGAAACGCGTTTCGTAACTGATAGTGTGAAGAGAAAGTTTAAGTAGATAGTTTAAGAGAATGATGCAGGTCTCATGTTCGTTGAAAACCCTCATTTTTCGAAAATTTCTATAGTTCAAATTTTTTTCGGAGTCTTTCTACAACTAAAATATTAAAGATAAATATATTTACTTTAATGAAATTTGTTCCTTAAAGATAGATTTTGGTATAAGGTCATGCACAATTTTTCGAAATTTTTTGTTCTTTTCGCGTAATGTTGCGTGAAAATACAGTCGAGTAAGTACGTGCTGCTTTATCACTACCAGTTTTGTCTGTGTATCAGTGAAATTTGTCGCATTCCCAGCTCTTTGAGGGTCAGATACTACGCAGTTGCTTGTGTAGGCTATAAGCATCAAAGCAATTTGATTTTCATGGGGATGAAGTTCATAAGAAGGTAAACTGAGCGTGGCATTCGCTTTATGAATACCAATACACTCATATACTCATGTAGATCGTAATAATAAATAAAATACCACACTTGTGTATTAATACTCATCATATCATCGTTTCATAATGTACTACGAATTTACCGGATTTAACCCGTAAAATAATCCGGTTGTCAGAACGACTCGTCGAGAGTTTGGCCACTGAAGGTTCTGTCATTCTATTTCGATAAACTCGTGCGATAAACGTCTTTCTAAACCCTGGAGATGTGGTAAAATATAAACATACAACAATTATTAAACAAAACAATAATCGGATGATCATAAAATACGAGCTAAATACAAGAGAGTTTTCAGGAGTTCATATGGTAGGATAGAATCACTTATGATAGAACTTAGTAGATGAGCTTTCCACCAAAGCCCATGCAACAAATTCCTAAACGAACGGCTCGCATATTTACAAATTTCATTCACAATTTAGAGGCTAATAAGAGACGTCTATGTGGCGAGGTTATTACAAGTAAAACTTAAAATAGGAAAGATGATCATAATATATATTCATGATCTAGCAATAATAAATCCAAGCATTTCTCAATAAATAATACTGTTACAGAAAATTTGGGATACATGTGTGTGATGTGATCCAAATGTTTAATGCTTTTTGATTTGCTTTGACCTTTGAGCGCCCAAAATCATGAGGAATAGGTTGCTTCATAAATGTCTCAGGAAACTCGCACTTGATTATACAACGCTCTCCAGATTAAATTGATTTCATTGAGCCAAGGTCACTAATGGCTCAGAGTGAAGGAGCTTGTCTTTAACGAAGGAGGCCCAGGTTCGATTCCTGGATTCGGGTTCGATTCATGTGAAATTGATTCCAACAAAACGACTTTGCCTGGTTTACAGAAGCTAGAGCAACCCCTGTGAAGCGTACTAAACATTATAACTGTCCTAATTTCTTCCGAATTCTGGCTGCTGGGTAGCGATACTGGAGCGTATGTGGTACAAGATGCGCATTTGCGGAGGTGCTACCGGGCGGCCCTCTTCACAGCTGACTATTGACGGACTGCATAAAAAGTACAACGGAGGGTTACTCCATGTGAAGACAAGGAAACCGGTTTTAATGGAGGATTACGCCAAAGTATATGCCCAAAAGTTGGCTTAAGGGAGGAACGTTCTCACAGAAGTGACAGAATTTTGGAAAAAGTTTAACTTACTGCATATTCAATTTTCTAACACCATCGATGGACGTATTAGTAACCGATCAAAATACAGAGAAAACATTAAAACAATGTGAAATGATTATCACAATGAAACATTATCACAATGAAACATGTGATTTTAGTATCGATCTGAGATTGCCGTTCAGCGAATCAAATTTTATTAAAACAATTTTGTCATTGAATTCACTGCAAAGTGTAGGAAACAGGAAATAATTACGTGGAGCAGAGAAGATACACTGAAATATTTTTCGGGCAGAAGAAAATGAGCATTTAACTTTATATTCATATTTCAGACATTTATCAATTACATGAACTACAAATATTAGGCATAATGGAGAGTAGGTATCTCAAAAGCGTGTGACATGGTGCTACAATCGCGTAATATCTGACGTTATGACGCTAACGTTTTCCCCCAAGAGAGGCGAATACGAGTAACACGCATGAACGTAGGTTTATGGTTCGTCCAGGACGCTAATGAAGTACGCATAAACACGCTTATTCTATTTTAGGGAGAAGCGCTTGATTTGAACTTCGCTGATTCACAATCGGCATAATTAACTGACGAGCTCGGCGCCGATAATAATGCTGACTGGTGCCACCCGGCTCGCAGCGCCAGAAGAGATGGGCGTGCTGGATTGGTTGCGCCTCCGCGGCCGCCCACGCCGCCCCCGCCCTTCCCAACGCCCTCACTGCCACGCAGTGGGCAAAGCGTCTGAAAGGATGGCATTTGGAAATGACTAGCCACATTCGTTCGGAAATAATTAGAAATGTAAACTGAGTTTTACTGAATCAACTTTATTGCAAAACTCACAAAATATAAATTGACTGATAGCAAATATTATATAGTTAATTAATTAATATTATATAATTTAATAATATTAAAAAGCACTAATAGTAATGCCAGTTACATTTATATTCCTATATACACAAATTAAAATAAAATATTAACCGTATATGCATTAATCACATTTTATGTATCTAAGGGAAATGAGTATATGTTTCTCAAAATTTAGCACAATTCTCTTTAGCCACTGGGGCGATTGTTTCAAATGTTTCTACGCGATTAGAGGAAGATCAAAAGATAAAACATAGACGGGCACAGAATCTATAAATGTTACCGAAACTTGAGTATTAACTGAACGAAATCTCGGAAAATGACATTGCTTCAATTATTGTAACTGAATGTAATGTATTGTAATTGAATATCGGGAAGATCTTGTACATTTCTTAAAAATGAGCAGTTTTTGGATAATTTCTGCGTGAAGTGAATGCGATTTATTAATTAAATTATATATTAATTAAATAATTATTATTTTAATTTTAAGGATCTGAGTTTGAAGCCCAGCATAAAGAGTAGTGTGCTGCTTGCAAACACTTTTGCAGGTTCATGTAGTATTACAATTTTGCATAACCGTCACAAAGAATGATAGTTTTTATATTGTTATTCATTCGCTAGTTCTTAGCCGTTCGGCTGGTTTGAGTCTTTACGCCTTAGGTAATAATAAATGATGATGATAGGTGATATTATGGAACACATTGTGGTTTACATTTGCCTTTCATTTTACAATTACACATGAAAACAACACTGCATTGAACAGTATTCAAACTAGCAACTTTTTGTTTGTGAAGAGCAACTGTCGCTGCAACCGTCTCTGCTACCTACGTCGCCTAAGCTTGTTATATCTTCCATTGTATTGTATTAAATGGTTTACTATATTCCTCAATATGAGGTCTCACATACTCACGGTTTCTGATAAGTAGGGGCGGATTTTGATGACCTACAACGTTACCGAAAATGATCAATAAAGTACTTTTAAAATGTATTAACAATGCCCTAAAAGCAAAAAATAAATAACAAAATGTGAGCAAAACCAGTTCGCATGAACAACTCAACCTGTTGGATCTGTTATTGATGTAAACGAGGCTTCTTCTTTTCGTTGAAATGAAATCGACTTGCAAACTTTTTTGATTTGGACTGTTTTTTACCAGAAAATCTCTAACTTTAGTTATCCGGAAATCGGCCGATCCGACAATGGCGCTGATAGGCTTAGATTTGAACTTCAATGCAACACAATTCAAAGAAGTATTGTACTTCAGCTTCTGCGTCCATGACCCCCATATCGATCAGGTTTTAATCCACTGTCCCTGATCCTTGAGCTGAATTAGCCCCTTGTTTTGCTTCTGGACATGAATGTAATTTTAGATAAACTTCTCCCCGTAGCATACCGCAGACAATTTTTAACTATTTTTAAATTGAATAAATAAATAAATATATTACATACGACTGACATTACAATTTCTGAGGGAAGAAATCAAATAGGCTACTAAGGAATTCTGTGATGAACATTTGTTGAATCAGGTAAAATTTGATGCAAGTTTCATTAAATAAAACACATGTACTCATAAATATAATAGTGTAAACAAATTGCTGCTATTGTAAATATTAACGATGTGTGAGTCAAAGTCGGAAAAATTAGGTTTTTGTATTTTTTGAAAATACAAAAAAAACAGGAATATGGCGTTGATGTCATTTTATAGAATGCATTCAGCACTATTCCTGCCAAAATTTTAAAGAAAAAATATGGAGCTGTTTTTAAGAAAATATTGTTTTTGTGATGTTCTTAAATTGCACATATTGCACGCAATATTGCGCGAGAATTACTAAAATTTTCAAAAAAACGTACATGACCTTAATGAAAGTACTTGCTATGGAAAACAAATTTTACTCGAAGGAAAAATTTTTATCTTCAATTTTGTAGTTGTAGGAAGACACCAAAAAAATTGAGCCTTTTAAAATTTTCGAAAATTTAAAGAAAATCGGACATATGCCACCATTATACGTGTATTTTATTCTATTCATACAAGAAATTTAAACAAATAATTGGAGCCAATTTTGAGAAAATTTTGAAAATTTCTAAGAGTCTTCATGTAAAGTACCCCCAAAATTTCAAAAATTCGCTTCGAGGCAGATTGACATGAGTTTCTTCAATTTGGAAAAAATCCTACGCTTAGTTTAGGCGCCAGTAGCGTTCACAGAAGCCAGACGGACGGACAGACAAACATTTAACAAATACTATTTAGGCATCAGGGGACCCCAAAATGTGTATTTCCGTTGAAATCTCGAAATCGATTTTCAGCCGCATCACATAACTTTTCCTCTACTACGTATATTACTTCGTATATACGTACGTATGCGAGAAAGTAAAAATGACACTTCAACAATATCTGCCCCTGGTGATAAAATGTATCTTCTAAGAAAATGTTGAGAAAATTTTCTTGAGTGTATGAAATCCATAATGAACTGGATGAGGTTAACATGCAGTTCAAACGTCTATAGCAGAGTTCTCAAAAAGTCAAAATGAATATAATGCTAGACCTATACTCGATTCAAATGTTCTTTTTTGAATAATAATTAATTTTCTACACCGATCCTCGTTAGTTATTCCATCTTCCAATTTAGTGATATAAGTAAATTACATTATTTCGGAAATGGCCATTTTCTATTCTGTAGAAACAGGAACACCAACAAGCAGGTGTGGAACAATAAAAATTCTGTATGAATGGTGAACACAACAATGACGCTCTTTTGCGAATTCTTTTATTTTGAATTTGTGCCCTGTTCATGAGCGCGGTGGCCCACTGCGCACCGCCCGCGCCGATCGCGGCTTCTCTCGTGCGCTGCGCCCCTCGTTGCAGGCTGCCGGCTTCCCATTCTGGCCTTGCCCTGCGCCGGGCTCATTATTAGCCCCTCGCCCCCCCCCCCCGGGGTCAAGGTGATGCAAGGACGCATCAGACAATGAAATTGTTTATTCTCTAAACGGAAACCAATTATGAGAGACGACACAACGATGTTAATTAAAAAATGTGAGAACAAAAATAGATAAACGATATTTTGAACTAAATTACGTTAACGTAGTTTGTTTTCATAATGTATAACATTTTTTTTAAATGTAGATATATGAACGAACAGTACATAGCGTTCGTCTGAGGACCAAACGGCGCATCGTATTCAATATTGCTTTTAATGTTGCCTCTTTTATTTTCAGCGTACGTAGTTTGAATAGCCATCAATTCATTAGGTTCTATTTCCAGTGGTTGAATTTGGGGAGTTAATCTCTCTTAGCAAATGAAGTAATGGCTCAGAAATAAAATGTCATTGATTCGGCTCTTGTCCCTCATTAGGGTAATTTCCTTCTACTTCATTTTATTGCGTCTCATAACTTATTCATTTTTCTTTGGTATTCCCATTTTGCATTGCAGTCAACTGTGCAAGTCATGGAGAACGGATTATCTCGGTGTAGTGCACAAGTATTCGGCAGTCATTTAAGTTGGGAAAACATCCTTTTTAACGCGTGTATGAGAGTTGGCGAGTTTGGCAAATCATCAATCAGCAAATTTATGGTTTTAGATTCAAGAGTTCTACATTATGTAAAGAACAGGATATTTTTTCCAAATTGCAATATTTAAAATCACAGGCAATGACAATTTGTGTGTACTTGTATGTCCTTCAGGGTTACTTTACCTCATGTCGCATAATGCCGTAAGTAATGCTTGGGAGTAAAACTGCATTTATGTTCGGATGAAATAAAAGGTCTATTTAGGAGTTGCTGAAAGGCTCTGTTGGATAATTGACGTAACCCTAATCAAGGCAAGGTTTCCAATATTAACAAGTTCAAGGAACGTTAATTTTTTTGCGGAACGATAATCATACCAATAAGAAAAGAGTTAGGGGCTATTCTAACATGAATAACAAATAGCGTGCAAGTACTATCTGCCATGAGTAATTATAATATTACTTGAGAGTACGCTAAAAGTGATTCAACACATTGAAGGTGGTGCGCCGGCTGGCAAAAGACGGACGTGCACGAGAGATCGTCACACCTGAATGTGCCCCGAAAGTGACAAGAAAATACTTTTATCAATGCAATAGTCATAAGAGCTCAATGAATATATTGTCTTACTGAACAAATCATTTAAATGTTCTATATTACAATACGTCATCATTCATGTTAATAAAAGTGACAGCAATGTAGTACATTAAACGAAATAAATAAACGCGCTGGCAAAAAATACTGTAGCAAAATAGAGAGCCAATAATCTAAACGGTTTTGTAAAGTTTCTAATCTAATAAATGATATTTTTTTACATCAAATATTGGCGCTTGAAGCAATAAAAAGTGTAACACAAAAATTGAGAAAAATCTGTATACCTTTACCGATATTCGAGGAAGGTTGTTGAAACTGGTTTTACGTCCAAACTATTCGTTTGCAAGTAGTCAACGCGTGATTTGTAACAATAGATGTGTCATCACAAATGTGCTGGAATTAAAACATCAATCAGAGTGACTAAACACGATAACAAAAATGTAGCAGAACGTGACAATCAAAATGAAAATCCGAAACTATATGCAATGAATGATACATGTAGACAAGTACCATTGAATTTTGAAACTATAATGAGTGTCTTTTAACCAGACAAACACATCTGTATACCTTTACCGATATTTGATGAAGGTTGTTGTAACTGGTTTTACGCCAAATCTATTCGCTTTTCAGTAAGCTCAAAAGGTAGATGGCTCCAAGACAATTACACCCACTGATATGGAAAGATAAATTAAGTAAGAGTATAAAAAGAAAATTATATAAGACTGTTGTAGAGAATATTGCCCTTTAAGAATCTGGGAAGTAACAAAAAAGCCAAAAGAAATTTAAGGCAAAGGAAATGGATTTCTAGCGCCGAAGTTGCGGACTGACGTTAATGGATAAAGTAAAGAATGAAGAAATGAAACGTAAAGCGGAAGTGAGTTTTAATAAAATTGACACCATAGAAGTGAAAAGACTAAAATGGTATGGGCACATGCAAAGAATGAACGAAGAGTGGTGGCCGAAAATATTGTGGAAATGGCAACCAGCTACCCATCGACGAAGAGGAAGACCTACACTTCATGGGGAGAGGGAGTGGATGAGGCAATGAAGAAGGGAGGATTAAGTAATGAAGACTACACCGATTGAAAAGATGTGGAAGCTGGGATGCGAGAGACACCCTAGGGTGTAATATTACTCGCTATACTACTGCTAGTAAGCTCGATTGTGCTCAGATTCTGAGAGAGCAACTGAACACTTGCACGGACTTGCTGCGCTCTTGTGCGTCGGGTGGTTCAAGCTACAGGGAGCTACAGCGGAAAACGGCGCAGCGGCGGCTGAATTTTCCTGCCTTGCGCCTCCCTCTCTTAGGGTCGCCACACCAAGACCTTCCTCTGCACTTTCCATTCCCTGACGCAGAGCAGCGTTGTAGCGCGTTGCAGCGTAGAGGATTGCAGTTGCGCGCTCAAGAGCAACAAGGAAGCCTTGCTTTCTCAAAAACGAAAAGTTTCAGCGGGAAACAGTTCAAAATTCCTGCGATAACGGGAAAATAATACATAGATTTTTGTGAAAAAAGTATGACACCTACTTAATACACACTACATTCGTGCTAACTTTTGCATTGTTTTTGCTTTGAATGATCACTGCAAAATGTAGTGAATGGAGGTCATTGTTGTTGTTATTATTAATTTTCAAATTACTATAAATATTTTTATATTACACAGTTAATGCAATAACTAGGGAATATGTATAAAAATAGTAAGTTTAGTCATTAATAGAAATAGACCTTGTAAGTTTAAGCTGAAAAATATCAAAATTATTTTTTCAAGAAAGTAGTCAATTAAAGTAGTATGCGTTTGTAATGCATGAACTGGGGAGTGTCGATAATATCCAGAACCAGCAAATGAAACCCATTGCACAAGGGAACACTGCCATTGGGCCAAAAAGAAGGACTTCCCTAAAGCAAATATGAATCGCATCGCAAGGTATCGGGGCGGAGCGTGTCCCGCGCGAAAACTCCAATGAGTGACACGCAGATTAAGGAGGGCGAAAATCCTCGGGGGCGGCGCGCGCCCCGGGCCTTTGTGCGCGGCCGTGGGGCGGATGTTTTCGACGCGCACCTTCGGAGGCGGCGACGGAGCAGAGCCACTGGAGGCGAGGTAAACGCCGGTCTTTGATTAATGGCACGGCTCTCGAGAGAGCGCGGGCAGACTCTGCCGTATTAATGAGCAGGTGACGGGCGCAGCTGCGCAGCGCCGATGGCGGGCGTTGCGGGGCGTTGCGGGGCGAGTGGGGTGGGGGCGGAGGGCGCGCGGAGTGACCGGGAACCGAATGCTGGGAACGGCCGCTCCGTGCGCGGAGGCGAGGCGAGGCGAGGCGAAGCGGGCGTGTCGCCCGAATGGACGGTGCGTTCCGGAGGGGGAAGGCGGGAGGGGGAAGCGAACGCGAGTGCCGTGAGGCAAAAGTGAGAGCAGCGGAGAGGGGAGGGGGAGAAGCGACCAGAGGGAGCAGTGCGATTGGGAACTTACAGGTGGAAAATGCAAGGAATGAAGATGAAAAGGAAACATGAAGATTGTGGGCGAAGAATCAAATCGAATGAGAAAAAAGACTGAGATTGTAGGTGCCTAAAAGGATGACGAAAAACATTACGGACGATGAATAAATCAGAAGTAGAAATGCCCTCTTGACTGAGAGGCAAATGAGGTTTAGTGGAATGGAATATGAAAAGAAGAACACAGTTAAATGGAAAGTAATATAATGAAAACAGGACAGAAAAATACATCAGGGAAATGATAGAAGATCAAAGAGTAAGGAAATTACAATATACAGCGATGTCGCTGTGTGGTAGAAAAGATAACCGCTATCTCTGAAATCTCTGGCAAAAGCTAGGAGAACGTCTATGGGTTCCCAGATGGCAGAGCTCATGACGAGTGGAGTAAAGAAGGACACAGAAGAAAGAGTGAGGGTAGCCCGGTAGTCGGGCAGCTCATTTCCTTCTCCCCCTCCCTCTCTCTCTCTCTCTCTCTCTCTCTCTCTCTCTCTCTGTTTCTTCCCTTCCCACTCTGTCAGTGCTCCAAGGGGAGCGAGGTGTTTTTGTCTCGAATTTCCGGTGGCGTAGGGGTAGCTGGTGGGAATTCGTGAATAAGTTGTCATTCGGAGCAGAAAGGCGTACAGGTGGACTTCGCAGCAAACTTATTTTCTACCAATGTAGATCCTGATAGAGTTGGAAATAAGTTTCGCTACGTTGCTTGAGTTTTAGCAACTGATGGTTTGCTCTTAACGTCCTCGCTCCTCGCAGGGGTGGGAAGCTCCTCGCAGGGGTGGGAAGCTCCTCGCAGGGGAGGGAAGCTCCTCGCAGGGGTGGGAAGCTCCTCGCAGGGGGGGGGAAGCTAGTTTCGAGAAAACCAAGCATAAATGGGTCAACGACCCCCATCTCGATCAGGTTTTCGTCCAGTTTCCCTGATCCTCGAACAAATGCTGAGATGGCCCCTTGTTTTGCTTCTGGGCATAAATATAAATGTAACTTCAAATTGACTTCTCCCCATAGAACGTCGCACACAGTTTTTAACTGTGTTTGACGTATATAAATAAATAAACGTTGTAAAGGTGCAAGGAGAGGAAGTTCGAATATTATGGAATAGTCGAGTAATATGGAATAGCCAGTTTATTCCTCTGTCAAGAGATGCAGCCAAGTGGAACAATGGTAAACTCCTTTAGAATTCTGGTATGAAGCTTTGCAGTCAGTCTACCCTGCTTGCCGCGGGCATCACGAGTGCTACTCAAGATTCGTTTTTCGGTTTCCGAACATTTACGCAGGTAGATTTTGAAAAATCAATTCTATTAGTTTGTTTTCTGTATAACAATTATAAGCGTTGCACAAGTACACCCCGAGAGTTGCCTTTAATTACTTCGTGCTAATTTTGTAGATCGCGGTTCTTGACGTGTATGTAAGACACTAGATTTCAAAATGTCATATCGGGTTAAGTGGAATGAATTACTGAAGGTCATTCCATTCTAGTGTATCATTTGCTGAGGTGAAGTTCATATCATCTCCGGTACCAGACCACGATGATTCAGAATGCATCTTCTGCAATGGGATTTTTTCTGAAGATAGACGGGGAGAGTTTTGGGTGAAATATTTGTCCTGTTCCCTGAGGGCCCACCTTGACTATTCTAGATCAACTGCAGCAGGAAGATATGTGTGATTTTGCAAGTAAACTATTAAAAACCTATAAAATTTGTATTTCATAATGCCAAATTATCATTATATTCTTTTATCAAACTTATTTCATGTTTGTATTATTGAAATTCATATTCCATGTTACCCGACTATTCCCCATTACCCTCCGAATGCAACATTAAATACAAATTAAAACTATTGCTATTAAAAAAAGTTTTTTTTTAATTTTTGAAACAAATATTGAATTTAAAATACTTGAAGTTTGAATTCATGCCATATTCCGGGCTCTAAACACTTTCATTACAAAGTAAAACTTACACAAAGAAAAACCATATTCCTTATAAGCCGCACTTCCTCTACTTTCAGAACGATGTTTCCTTTCTGAAAAAAGCACTGTCCCTCTTAAATGGACATGCAATCTTTGTACACTATAGTTATATTTAAACGAGAGGTCTTCGAAAATGATGTTAACCCAAAAATGTCTATGTGTGGGCATACACTGTTTGTGCACTAGCTATCTATGTAAGATATTAGTTAATTTAGGTAAACGATGCGTCATAACGGGGACATGGAAAGGGAATAGTAGGAACTGGAAAGAAGATTATCTCAACGAGAATAGCCATATCTGCGTATTACCGAAAGTTGAAAACGGAAAAGGGATGAAATAGCAGATGTTTAATTATATTGCGTTGCAATTTAATAAACATACCTGCTACTGAATATCATTTCAGCTCCAAATATCGTTAACACTACATTGTTTTGAATGTGTTGTACGCGCATCCACTCTCATGAAATGACATATTAAATATTTTAAATTCATCCCGAACACGCTCCAACGGTTTCCGTGAGGAACTTGTCGGGCTACACAATAATATGAGAAAAGTCGGAATTACTGAAATCGGAGAGCAAGCGGTGAGTTTCTCCTACGAGTTAATTCCCCGTTGATGCAGGGGAAATGGTGTGGAAGCATATGTATTTTTCAGATTAAAATGAATCACATTAACCCCTACGAAGCCTAAGGTGAGTAAGACGGACTCACAGCAACCAATAACTTGGATTGCAGATATTCGCCTGTCAAGTTGCAGTATTCCTCGAGATAAGGACACCACAGTGCTGTGCGTTCAGTATTATATGCTATCCAGCCTGGGGAATGACAGCAGGCCTCTCAGCTTGCGACGCGGTGTCACCC
Source organism: Gryllus longicercus (assembly GCA_038098605.1). NCBI lineage: Eukaryota > Metazoa > Arthropoda > Insecta > Orthoptera > Gryllidae > Gryllus > Gryllus longicercus. Next base: position 3,769,138 of record JAZDUA010000109.1, on the reverse strand, counting down.
ACACAGCGAAAAAGATATGGACTCGAGCTGCGGAAGGTTATGTTTAAAATGGTAAACAGCATCATAGTGTAATGGCAATATAATATATATGAATTCCTTCCACAATCAGTGTACTGTATGTGATCCAAAAATGTGGGAAAATTGCAACAAAAATACAAACAAAAAAACTGTGTGCAATGTACATTCGGTATGTCAAAGAAATTTTAAATGTGCAGCAATTGAATAACCTAAAAGTGTTTTGTTTCAATGGGATATAAAAGATGTTACAATTACGTTGCAATTGTAGAATTTGAACATTATTAATGTTGGTAGTTATTAGTTTATTATCAAATTAAAGTAGTATGCGAGTACGATTTTTGTACGATTTCTTGTCATATGTCTATTTCTAGTTTAATGACTCCAGTTCAAGTGAACTGCCTTTTTATTGTTGGTGAAATTCTACAATATTCGGAGATAATTTGGTTGATTGATGATGATCGCCTCAATTGCTAAGGTCTTTAGTACGGTAAGTAGTGCACGTTTTTATCACGTGAGGTGGAGGGGATCTTCCGCCGCTGGATGGCGAGATCCGACGTCGACATACTCGTCGGTTTGCGTTTCTTTTCCCCAACTCGTCCCACCAACATCTCCCACCAGCGGGACAGCGCCCCAGCCGGGACAAGCTCTAAGTTCCCGACTAGTCGGAGATTTATAAACAACGTATCTAGTCCCATAATGAAAATTACACATAACGTGAAAATCAATGACTTTAGTGAACTCATCTTACGCCTTTATGATGGTGTAATCCTTCACGCCTTTTGGAATTGAGTGCATGATTACTTGACATCGACTTATTATAAAAACGGTGTGGTACATAGATATCCCACAACATACGCTCACACTACTTAACAACTCTTACAACTTAACTTCGTTTGTCTACTGTTTCGTGAGAACTTTCACAATTGTTCTATATAATTTCCAACTTGAGCGTCGAAAATATTTCGTGTGCGTCATTGGTCATTGTAAGCGTTTCAAAAGTTCATGCTCATCCAAGTAACTTTTCAAGTGGGACAACCATGTCAACTTTATTGCAACTGTGTGTGTGCAACTTTACAAATTGTACTGTTTATTACGCACGAACGCACCGACAGGTTCCAACTTCATTACTGCCGGCCTCGGAGAGCGGCGCTGCAACAGCTTTTGTCCGGAAGCAACTGCTCGATCCTGTCGACGGCTTGTTACGGCAGCCATTGGACAACTGCTGCTTCGGTGACAGGATTCACATACGCCAGGTAAGCTGAGGTGAAAAATTATCGATGGAGTGGGAGTTATTCTCCTCCTCGCATATATTGTTATACATTTGGAGTAAGAAAAGCTATTACTATAATGCTTAGGCCATGACTGAAGGAATCAGTTATAATTTTGTTGAATGATTTTTAAACAGTCAGACATTTTAATACATGGAAGTAAATATTTTAACAAAAAATAAGGATGAATTGAATAATTTACACCGAGTGCATTAATGTACGTTGTATGCTTTTGTAGTGAGTGGCATATTGCAAGAACGGAATTGGCAAGCCAAGACTGGATTGAGCTCGAATGTTATGGGTGGAAGAATAATTAATTTAGGTCCTTTTTCTCTTCTTTTGTACTTACAGAACAAAAAATCAAACTACAATACTACATAATTCATGAATTATTATTAAAGATCAGAGTGGAAGTTACTTAAAATTTGAAGTTATATGCAACAAAGTTAATGTAAAGATTAATGAATCGGCTGCGTATTAATCTTTTTAATAATAGCGAAGGCAAAAGTGACACGTGCGTTGTATAACGCTACACATTTCTCCTTTACATGTTTTTTCACATGAAATATCTGCACTAATAACTGACAAACTAAATGTTCTATTGAAATTAATGTCGTTTACAAGGGATCATCCAAATGCGACAACACTAAGTATTGTTTCAGGGACAGAAATAAAATTACAAAAGAGTTGCGAATTGAATGTTTCATTTTCACTGCAACAGAACCAAAAGGCCATCGCTCCCCAAATTCACTGCGCAGAACTGTTCGCGTACGATCGACTAAAAAATTAATTTGTAATTCCGTCGCGACGACAACAAAAAGATATTATCTTTCATTTAGTTGGCCTAAATGAAAATTAATAAAGTCAGAATATTACAATGTACTGGATACACGAATAAAAACATTTGTCAGAAATATGTTATTGATGAAAAAACCAAAAGCAATTATGAATGGAATGCATCACCAAAATGAGTTCCTATTAATGAGCGATAATGAAAACAGATTTATGTTTTCTACACATAGACGGTTTTATTGATTTGTGAAAAATATGTATATTTTACCTTAATGAATGTAATTCCGAAAAGCTTCTATCTAATTGACGTTCTGGAAATACAATCTCCTCTGTTTACAGAGGAGCGTTTTAGTACCATAAGATTAAACAAAGGATAAATAGAATCACTTACAACACATTCTTCAAGAAAATGAGAGGAACAGTCCTAGAAGCGGAATAATAACACATGAAGATAGCGATACCTTTGTTAGAAGTTAACAGAGCCTTTCCATTCCTTCTGGGTGGAACAGGTAACTTGCGTGCAACCAGAGATCTTTTGAATGAAACTGCAGAAGGGTTTCCAAACAAACTACTGGTTTGGCTCAACGTGTGATCCCTGCATTAAGAGTGAGAATGGGTTGGGTAGGAAGAAACGTGATCTGAGGTCCGTTTTAAGCTCGTTTTAAAATAGTTGTACATGCAACATAAAATGTTGTTCATACCAGATTCTTGCGAATAATTGAAGAGATAGTTTATCATTATCACTGGGAAGCTGTCTGGGTTTTATTAACCATATATATATATATATATATATATATATATATATATATATATATATATATTGTGGCGTCACCGATTAATTAAATATAATTTTATTATGGCATCGCCAATAACCAATAATTCCTACAGCTGGAAATAGCTCGCGCCGCGGCACAGAAGTGGGTCAAGAGGCGCCGCCCGCGCAGCAAAGGTTCCTTTAGTTCCGCATCGGGCCAGCCCCAAACGCACTCAGCCTGTCTTCAGAGGCGGAATGTTTATTGCCCCCTCATAAATAGACATAATGGCCCAGGCCGAAGCCCATTCTAGTTTTCGGAGCCGTTCGCCGGCCCCCTCCTGGGACAGAGCGCGCCCCCGCGTCCTTTCTCCAGCCGCGCGACCGGGGGGTGCAAACCCCAAAGAAAGGATTGGCCGGGTGTCAATTAAAGACGACGACGCATTTACGACACGTCGTAAGCGAGAACCTTTCTCGGCCTCTTCCAAACAATGCTTGCTGCAAGTGGCACGCGTCTGGGCAGAAGTCCCGCAGGAGCAGTTTCTCCCTAAATACAGTAGGCAGTCAATTAGCCCATGACGGTCCGGGAATCCGGGAATCGGGAATCCGTGAAATGCGCTTTTACGCGCGCACGTGTCCAGACAGCTGCGATCAGCTCCCAGAGTAACTGACAAAGGGAAGCGAGCGAGAGAGAGAAGCCAGCGACAGACAGAGAACATTTACGGAAAAATACAGAAAAATCGACACGAGATTGGTTAATCAGAATCCTGCGACGCAGCCACCCTCGGCCAATGGGAAGCTTCGCCATGAGGGAAGGGAGAAATTTGGTGTCAGGAATAATTTGGGAAGGGGAAAGGGAGCTCTTTTATAAACGCGATGCACAGTGGGAGCAAGGACTTCATTTCTAAAATTTCTTCGAGAGACTTCTTAGATTTTTTTGGCGGACACTTCTAAAATTTCTTCGGCTGGACACTTCGAAATTTTTGTTACTTGAGAAAACTTCACTCCTAAAAGTTTCTCGGGACACAGCTGCTAAGATTTTCGAGACTACTTGTAAATTTTTGTTACTACGGGAGAATTCCAAGATACTTCTTGGTAGCTAAATGTGCCTAATTATTCAGTCACTCACGATCGGGACGCGACTTTGGGAAAAGACTTTCCCACAGCCGAATTAGTCAGGACGCGACTCGTAGACTTGTTGCGGAGAAAACTCGGGCGGGAGCCTACCGGACCCCGCGCCGTTCCCGCATCGGCCCGCCAGCCTTGCCGTCTACCGTCCCGGGCCCAGAGACAGCCCTCTCCGTTACGTCAGCGCCCGTGGCCACCCGCCCCCTCTGAGCTTGTTCGAGCCGGCGACCGACGCGCTGCTACCTGCCGTGAGAGTAGACGCGCCGCAGAAGGTCAGCAACCCGAAGCCGCCGCCGCCTCTGTCCGAGGCTGCCGCCTCGGCCCGCCCACGAAGACCAGCAGCCATTGGTGAAACTATGAGACGATGCCGTCTCACTGAACAATTGTAACGGCAGAAAAAACTGCAAGTGGCCGCGCTCAGGCCCAGCAGAATTAACCACTTGTAATTAAGTCACAGAGTAGTTTTAGCGAGAAACTTGCGTCGCCCATTGCGACATTGTAATTTCCCTGGCAGCTTTTTGGTGCCAGGAATAAACAGTTGTTTGTCACAAATGACTCAATTGCTCATTCTTGACCTCCCAACTCTTCCATTCAGTTACATTTCAGGAGCTGAACCTGGCGCCCTCCCCTGCTATTATTACATCTGGCTGGTCCCACAGCGGGGCTAGTTCTGTTTAGTAGTAGTCTTATGATTATTACAATATATATATATATATATATATATATATATATATATATATATATATGATTCTTCAACAATTGTGTTGGACAAATTAATATTTTTTCCATATATTTATTATTGCACTTTTATTATTAAACAATCCGATTGTCACTTATTACACAATCTTTTTACTGATTTATAGTAACTTGAATATACTTACTTTTTATTATTGAACAGCCAGATTGTGTAATAAGTGACAATATGATTGTTTAATAATAAATCAGTGATAAAATGCTAAGTTGTCTAATAAAGTTGTTGAAGTATAATTTATCCGTATGGTTGATTACGGAGATATTACTTTTGATAATTATTTCGTTATTTTCCCAGAGATACGAGTATTGCATATCCAGATTTAAAATACTGGAAACACCAGACTGGATTACATTATTTTTTTAACGTCAAAAATAGTAGAAAGATATACAAATGACGTGTAGAGGACAAGGAAAATCTGCCCACATTTTCTTGAGCTCCAGAATACCTACCCGTCTATTTTAGTATATTTGGTAGGATTTTGAAAAAAGGTAACCACAAGCGTTGTTGGCAACACTTGATACAAATAAATATTCGCGCTTGTATTGGTCTTATATGAATCAGCAAATAAAATACAGATTTGGTTTCATAGCACTGCATAAGATATAACTAGATATGATTAAAATCATTTTGTTAATTTACATTGCTTTTGCACTTAAGTAAACCTACAGAAGTGTTGAACTTTCAGAAATAAATTATTATAATATCATAATAGCCCCAACGCTTATATTCCCCATTTTAGTTGATGAGCTTACTGCCTACTGCCACAATCCTCTTTTACCCCTAACAGTACTTTTAGTTTAGCGTTCATTTTATCGCCACAATAACATTAACACTCCGCTACTCGCGGACGCTCTTAAGGCGAGTTTACTCGTGGGAGGTATTTGAATACCCCAACATCAGAAGTGCGAATTTTAAATCTAAAAATAATATTAGGTAAGGAACAAGATGTACATAATGAGATCAGTTCATAGGTTTCGAAAAGTAAACTCGATAACAAATAGCATGCACGACATGGGCGGTACGGATTCTTCGGGAACTGCCAACAATCACAAATATAAAAGGTTAACTTTGGCAATGTGAGCTATGTATGGCGTCTGCTTCGGTGGCTTGCAATAAGCGGTGTAATTCCGATTGGCCGGTGGTCTGCGATAAACGATATAATTCCGATGACAGCATTAGTTATCATCACTGCTCGTCGTTCACGGGAAATTCGACTCTGTGAGTAGGTCGAGACCAGAGTTGCCGTGAGTCTGCATTGTCACAACATTGATAAGTTACACAGTTGCTCTCTCGGCATGAGCCAAGAACCATTTTAAAGCTTGCACACACTACACTTACATTAATGCACTTACGTTACTACACTTACGTTAATGCACAAAGCAAAATATACTTCTTACTGCGCAATTGAAGAATACCTAAGCCGGTTTGCGATAACACCATCTCTGTGAAGTAACAACAAAACAAAAACGTGGATCGTGAGGTATCCAAATACCCCGCGAGGGCACTGGAGTGTTAAGTAATATTGAAACAACGTCGTTTAAGGAAATGGATTTCCTGTGCTATTGCTTTACGTCAACCAGATGCTTCTCATGCCTCGCGCATACAGACAATCGCTGCGTGCGTCGGCGCAGCCGCGGGGCAGGACGGGAGGCAGCGGAACGCGAGACTTCACCCGCCCCCGCCGCCGCCCCCAGCGCTGCCCCGCCGCCGCCGCAGCTGCGGTCCACGCGCCGCGCGAGGCGGGAGGGAGGAGTCGCGGCGGAGAACGTGGCGAAGCGGGCAGCGGCGTGCGGCAAGCGGCCGCTCGGGCGGCGGGGGCGGCGGGGGCGGCGGGGGGCGGGGGCGGCGGGGGCGGCGGGGGCGGCGGGGGCGGCGGGGGCGGCGGGGGCGGCGGCTCGCCTGGCGGGCCGAGCAACAGGTCCTTGCATGGTTTGGGGGCGACGGAGGCGGCAGCAACCCACCAAACAGAGGAGCACTGCCGGCAGGTAAGCGCCGACACGGGGCCAGCGAGGACGGCAGGGGCTGCGAGAAAGGCCTGAGAGGCGCCGAGAGCGGCGGTTGCGAGCGGGGGAGGGCGGGGCGACGGGGCGGGGCGGGAGGGAGATGGATGCGTGGGTGCTAAGTGAGGGAGAGTGCATGAGTGGGCGCGTGGCGCTGCGTGGCAGCGCGCCAACACAGCGGAAGACGCCCCATGCAAAAAGGCCCGAGTGCAGCGCCACCCTGTCCGCCGTCTGCCTACGCCGCCTTAAAAGAGGCGATATCTCACTCGGTCCCAGACGCTCCCTGGCGCCCTCTGACTCAGCTGGCGAGGCCCTGCCGAAGCGAACGACTTTAACTGCGTCGCGACGAGGAAGAGAGCACGCGACGGAAGGCTGCGGAGAAATGTATTAATTGGGTCAATGTGCAAGCGAAACACGTAATGTGCGTTGCATGATGGTATTTTTATTCCCGCGGAAGCCATTAAATGGACATGACTCTACAGTCTGCGCAAAGACGTTTTCAGCTTGTTCAAAACGTTTTGGGCTGGATATATCATCTTAATCAATAAAAATTCAGTCATTCTCGAATTTATTAGGTAATATATGGAAAATGTTCTAGAAATGTTCTATTTTTACTTCGAAGAATTGCAAAAAGTGTACATTTTATTTCTGATCTGTTCATTTGTTTACCAAAATTGGAATTGAAACGGTGTCGGTGACGAAAAAATAATATGTTTGAGCGGTTATTAGTACTTCACATTACATTCGCGCACTTTAGGATGTTGCCTAGGTGCATAAAATAATTTGCTATGAATTGGCTAGAGACGTCATTCCATATATCATTACCCAGACATACGGTTCATTCTCTGTCTGTCTGTCCTTGGTGCGACAGCCCACAAACGGCCCAGCGCCCACCAGCGGCGTCCTAGCCTCACGGCCATGGATTAAAGGGGTACGTGTGGTTAGCACGAAGACTTCCCCACGCCGTATCGTGGTCTTCTGAAACTGAGAAGTGAGTATTCACGTCGTCATACAGCAACATATACTGGGACATTACAAGGAAAACGCCCACTATACTCTAGCCCGACTGGGAATCGAACCCGTGGTCGCGTCATGGAATCTGAACTGGCAGCGAGAAAAGCGAGCTGAACAGTGAGAGCTTGCTCATCCTCTGACCTTACTAAATCATTTTTCTTGCAACCGAAAAGAAAAACATTATCATCGATGTGTCACACTAATAATAAAGATTAAAGCAACAATTAAAAGAAAAAGCGAGGAAGAGTCAAAATAAATTGTTAATTTTGCGTCAGCGTTTCATTAGTGTGTCAAATTGCATGACAAAATTATTCAGGAGGTTATCTTATACATGAAATCACGTAAATAAATTTCTTTCGCGTTTGAAATATATTTTAAGGTAATAAACGTGTTGTTTCGACAATGCTACACGTGTGAGTTTCCATTGATTTTGGACATCTTTGGGTATTAGATTTTGAAAAATGACAAATTAAACGATTTTACAATGAAAGTGATCTCCATTTCCTCTTCGTATCCCCTTCATTTACAACATGAAAACACCCTTCGGGTATTTGGAATTTTTGTCCTAGATCCACCCTAGCAAATTCATGCTACAATCTCGATTTCAGTTACAACTTTTTCTTGAATTCTGTCATAATGTCCGACATGAGCGCTAAAAAACGTTTAAATCGACAAGCTACGTGTCTAACTCTATACATGACCCTCTTCACAAAACCGTTCCATTGATTTCAGTTTCATTATGCACGGAATGCAGTACTTTAATATGTCAGAGGGCGATCTGTCGTTTATGAGAGTCGATAATCCTCTGCTTCGTTGGCATCCATTGAAACGCGTGTGGTCGTCACACCCTACATTCACAGCACTTGTCAGTTGGCTATTGACGCTCCAGCTCCTTTGTACGGCCTGCCACATGATGTACAGATGCGTAAGCGCCATGAAGCTAGTAATCGCTGCAGCAAATCACATACTGACCAGAATACACAGTGCATGACGTAACAGATAGAGGCAAGAATTAGAGATAAAAAATATCATTCAAATTTGTGGCCATTGTTTTAATTGTAACTGTGTGATGTCCGGAAAGTAATGAAATAAAAGTAAATAATAGTGAAGTACTTGGGTGATGGAGTGACAAAAAAACTAATTATGTTACAAGAGCACAGTTCTAAATTTTACAATTTAAAAAGTTTAGAGTGTTCAAAGAAAATTTTACCTGCGCCATTTCTTAAGCGTCCAGGGCTCCACAAGTCGAGTTTTTCTGTTGAAAATCGTCGATTTCTGCCTCAGTATCATAATACTTTCTCTTTACTAAGTAATACGTAAGAAAGCGTGAAATATAAAGTGTACATGACATGATTTCATGATTCTATTAACAAAGAAGAATATATCCCTTTAATATTCTAAAAGTAGAACAGAATTCGAACATGTAACTATCGAAATTCCAGAGGTTTTAAAGAAAATTGGACCTACACCATGTTATTAAGGTACTTTCCTATATTAAATAAAAATGAAGTTCTTTAGAAAGTCTTGTTTCCTTTTTTAATTATGCGACAGCATCGATTTTCCCAAATTCTCATATTTCCAGAATATTGTACAAAAACTTTTTCAAGATCATATTTTAAAAAATTGATTTAGTTAATAAAATATATCTATTTACAATAATGCATTTTTAGGAGGGCATTTTGCAATTTTCAAAATTCCCTAGCTTGTAAAGAAAATCAGACCCATGCCATATTTGCGATCTTGGATTTATTAAAACTAAACAATTCGAAAAATAGGGAGCTATTCTTGAGAAAATTTAGAAAATGAGAAGAGATTTATGCAAAGTAACCCCAAAAATTAACAGACGCCGCGATATCACGAAGATACGTCATAGAGAACTAGGTTTGGTGAACATTCTGTGTACTGTTTAAACCCTAGCGGTGTTTACAGACAGAGCAGAAATGGGCGGATGGAAAGGCAGATGGACGGACGGACAGACGGACGGACAGACGGACGGACAGACGGACGGATAGACGGACGCTGCAGTTTTATGCAAAAAATGCTTTAAATCACAGTAGTATTTCGTAATAAATCAATTCTTTAGATAATGTTCTTGATTAATTTTCTTCTATTAATACAGATAAAACAAGGTTTTTTCTCTAAAAATCATTGAATCCATTCAACAAATTTTAATAATTCCTGAACTGATCCGAATCATGGTTGTTTGATGTAAGTCACAAATTCAAACGTACTTAAATACCATGTAGTTTTGAAAAGTAATCAACAAATGTGGAGTTTCAGTAAAATTCTTATTTACGGGAAGAAAACTTCTTTCCGGTCTAGAAAAAATATTTGGCCATATTTTGAACTATCATTTTATTTTTTTTACCAATTTCAAATATACTCTATCATCGGAATGTACCGCATGAGCTTCTACTTGGCGCATTCGGTTTCTCTGGTTCTCGCAGTTTCTCGATATACCTCTGTGTTATCGTATACATAATTTTGGAGATATAATGTGAATAATTTCAAACAATGGTAAATGATTCAAGTTATGTTCGTATTAGTTCAACTCAGCACTTTAGACAAATCGAGTTCATTTGATTTTCCTGTCCGCGCAAATAGTTTACATTAATCTGAATATCTTACAACTCCAACTTCTTTTTGTACCCTTAACACAAACATGGGGAATCACTGATATTCGTTATCGACGTATTTTTGTAGTGTTACAATTTTATTGAGTTTTTCAACTCTCTTTGTGAGTAATTTTTTCTATGTTCCCAGATACAGAAACATTCTTTTACGATTGAGCAGTAGGCAATTGTGATAAAGAAAATAGCTAATTCAGAAACGATGCACATGTTTTCTCAGTGAACTGTAATTTATTTGGAAGTACAAAAATCACAAAAAAAGTACACGAGTCTTGAACCGAAAAATTGACGGCATAATGTATATTTTTGTGGTCAACGCTAGCGTCTTAACTGTTCGGACGATTGTTTTATCTGGCGTAACTGGATACTCTGCTGTTTAATCAGGTATTGTAATTCTTGGGGATAGTTTTATATCAAGTTTCAAAATTTTCTAAAAAACAACACAATTTTTTTAAACTAAACTATTTTCAGGATAGTGTTTAAAAATGCTCGATGTCTCATTTCCGATTAAATCTCTGAATTTTCGAAAAGTGCAAGGGTTTTTTTCGACGACTTCCTGCAACTGCAATATTGAAGATAGTTTTTTGTAATTTTGCGTGAAATATATGCAATTTTTAAACAATTGTTTTTTCTTAAAAACTGCTCCAAATATATTTTTAAATCCTCCCGGATACAGCAAATCACGCTAAAAATAAAGTATGTCCCATTTTTGGAGAATTTTCTATATTTTCTAATATTTCAGGAATATTAACAGGACAAAAGTACAATATTCACGATACAAAATGTTTTCCATTAAGAAATCTATTTTTTAAAACTAGACCTTGAAATAATGTAAACTAAAATCTCTGAAGTTCTAGAAGATGCAAATATTTAACTTTTTCAAGCTTCGGAAAGATTGAGGCTTTTTGTGTAGGGGTAACGTGAAGGGTGTATTACCGCTAAGGGCTTCAGTTGGAATCCCAGCGCAGATGAAAAAACATTGCTTTTTGGGGACTCATTCGCAAGTTCATGTGGTGTAATTCCAAGTAATTCTAGAAAGTACGTGGTGTGTAGCACTACAAGTTTCCAGCTGAAACCTTTCTCTAAACACTTGATTTTCATGCGATTTTTTTTAGTTCATTTCTACTGCCTCCTGTCAGCACCTTAAATAAAATAAATTATATTCCGAACTGGTAAGCTCACGGTAGTTTAAATGTTAAGTGTTTATTTTCATTCACTTATAACCATTTCGGTCTGTTTTCGAGTTTTACGAAACGAGTAAACATATTTTTAAGACGCTTCACCATTATGCTGTCAAAAATTGTGAACGAAACTGGTATTTCGCTAAAGTTAATCAGAAAACTCAGTTGTCTTCAACTATAAAGCTAAATGTGAATATTTTCCCTTCCAAAAATATGTGGAAATAGATGGAAATAGATTACTTTGAAAATAAATAGTTTAAATAGAGTTGGTTTAGTGCCAACCACATAACTCGTTAACCCAGAAGAGACATTCCGCATGATAAAGAAAATATTCTGATTAGTACGATTGGGAAGGGAGGGAAATAGTTGGATTGAACGAAAAATAGAAACAAAATTTGGTATTCTTATTAAAATAATATCATTATGATTCCTGTGGCAAGTTTGCAAGTTTTTTAAGAGAAAAGTTGACCTGTATTTAGTGAGCATGAAATGCTCCAATATTTTGCAAGTAATCGATTTGCATTCAGTTTACTGAGAAGTTTTTACTAGCATATTTATTTATTTTAAATATTTATTTTTATTTCTTTGTAGCCTAAAGCTGCAACGTTTGCCCATTTTTCTACGGTAAGTTTAATTTCTTCTTCGCGTGAATGTTTAAACAATTAAATGATGCTATCTACATAATATTCAAACACAGAAAAAATGTATGAAATATGTAAAGAGAGCCTGATTTCACAATTTTGAAAACTACTGAAACTTCTCTAGCTGCCTTTTCATTAGGCCAAAGTGTGATAAAATTGTTTGCACTTATTCAATAAAACAAGACATATACAATTTAATTGGGTGAAGGGTTTATTACTCCCCACTTCCACGGAAAAATTGTACCAATGTACTCTTAACTGTTACCCTACCCTAAGACCAGTGCCTACATAAACCACAAGGGGGTTTGTGGGTACTTCTTGATTTGATAACTTTTAAAGACTCAGAGTTCGATAGTAAAACATTCACGAATTAACAATACAATAAATTAGTACCACATATTTTCAATAGACTAAATCCATAGACACCATTTTCGTACATACAACCAGACATGTCAAAACTAAACCAGAGTTGCGTAAAAACGTTAAGAACTACGAACTATATCATCAGTTTTGGTCCTTCGTACCTGAAGCACATTTAACACATAATAGTATTCTTTCTTAGTACTGAACATTTTTCTAGATTTTTCGTGGTGACAAGTGGAGCCACATATGCAAAAATACAGTAAACAGTAATAACTAAAAACGCTAGCAACAAATCAAATGCATGAAAGTAAAAATATTAAATAATGAGATTAATTTCGTTGTAATCTATGTGTATCTAAAAACATTACATTAAAATAATCTAAATGAAAGACGTCAGTCGCCAAGAACAATTATATTGCAAATTGCCCTATTGATAATCTACTAATATTAATTATTTTATTTATGTACTATAAAAGTGTACTATAAAAAGTACTACAAAGGCAGAAAATAAAATAAATGCATTAAAAATAACATCTACATGATAAAGATATACTCACTTCTTAGAAACACACTTTTCTTAAGATATTGTACCTCCCTTTCCTTATGTTAAACAAAAAGATTTCATCGTTTGATGGAAATCAATGCACTGTACGTACGCCTTTTTTACACTGTTACAAGTATGTTCGCAGAAGCATAGTACTCGCAACGCTGTGTAGATTGCGCTACTTTTATTCAATAGCCGAAGGTTTCAAATGCAACCTCTGGCGCGTAGTTGGGCGCGCAGGGCCCCAGGGAGAGTTTATGAAGCTACGGTCTAAGTGGGCAGCGGTTGCGAACAGCTCCCGCGTCCATTACCGCCGGAAATGAGTGGAGTGAGTGATGGCGCGGGGAGCTGCATGAGGCGAACGCAGCAAGAAAGCGGAGGAAAGAGGGCGCGATTTATGGACGTAGGACCGCCCAGAGCTTCCGCGCCCGCCTACTAAAAACTTACTACATGCTCCCGGCGCTTATTAGAGCCATCTCCTGTGGAAAAATCAAGAGCACGTTTTACGATCGGTACTGATACACTTGGTTTATTTCCAATATTTTTTAATTTCGAGGTGCTGAATTATTTTGTTGAAACGATGAATATTCGACGATCTATATCTTTCCTCTGATGTTCATGTACACGTTTACATTTATAATTACTCTAAGAAATGAAAGTGGATGGTATTGTTTTATTAACTGATATTTCTGGGCACTTTAACTGTTATCGTAGTTAGTCCGGCTAGTGCAGCGGATGTTTGTGTGCCTGCATGTGGTGATTTTCCTCCACCGCTGGATGGTGAGATCCGGCGCCAATCTACACATTAGTTTGCGAAGGATTTCCACCTCCGTGTACTTCCACCAGCGCGGCCTTGCCCGAGCTAGAACAAGCACTAGGCTCCCGACTGGTCTCCCGAAATGTGTGACATGCAAGTGTTAGTGTAAGTGAGGAAAGATGATAGAATAAGGAAGAGGGAAGAAAGGTCGCGCGAAGTGCCTGCACCTTCTGTTAGGTACTTCTCCGGCCTTGACCTGGTACTGATCGGAAAAACAACGGTAAGGGATGGCATTCAATGAAACATAACCAATAAAAGAAATTCGCACGCATTACGTAGGTGCAAGAAAAAATTAGCAAACATTTGAATGCCCTATTTATAACTAGTTTTACAACAATAGCACATCCTTTCTTGCATCATTCGCAATGGATGCTAAATACTATAATACTTCTTGAAACACCAAAAGAGTTTGTAAACAGCAAATACTTTTCTTATACGCTGTAATTCAAACTCATGTTCTTAAGTTTGGCACGTCATTGACGTCATCCACACACCACAAGACTGTACAGAACCCTCCCTACACTTTAAAACCAAAGTTGAACAGTGCATTGACAATTTTCGAAAATTCAGAGACTTCAACGAAAATGTAACCAGTCCAGTTTTTATAATCGCACTTTTCTTTATTCCTGAAACTAGTGGTGTTGCAACAGCACATACATTTTTATATTATGTTTAACGTTAGCAATTTTGAAAAATTGCCTGACCTGTGCTCTTTTAATTTATTTTTATTTTTTTAATTTACACATTTTTTAAATATTTCTTATACCATCAATATTTAAATGAATTTTATACATTATGGCGATTGCGAGTACAATTGCTTCAAATAATTTCTGATGAAGTTTCTCTAAAACTCGAAATTTTGAGTCAAAATGAAGCTTCAAAGTACGATTTTTTAGATACGTTCCAACGACATTTCGTAAAACACCAAATATTTAATGAAAATATACATATAGAACAATGTTTTATCAATTCATATTATTCTTAAAGTCATAATTCAATTCAAATATTAAGAATTTAGGAGAAAATGAGAAAACATGGTAAAGTATATTTTAGAACCCAATAGATAGCAGCTGAAAAGAGAGTAGAGCAAAACCGAAAAAATAGCTCATACGTAAGAGATAATAAAATTAACTAATACGTGATAGTCTGGTTAAGTACGTTACTGGTTAGGAACAAACTTCATAAAAAAACTCTCTATCATTAATAATGTAGTTTTGCAAATGTAATGTTTTGTAACGTTCAAAAATACAGAGAGTTCACCGAAATAGTCCTACGCAATTGTTAACCGTGTACATTGCTTTATTTGAGGAAAAGTAAAACAAATATTAACAAATCAATTAGTTAAAAATTGCACATATTTCACGCCATTTTTTTTCAAAAACAACCCATATTATCAAAAAATTGTATGTGACCGTATTTTAAAGATAAGTCTTTGAGAAACAAATTTTATTAGGGAAAATATATCTTCAATATTGTGGTTGTAGAAAGACGACGAAAAAAGTAGAACTTTGTAATTTTCGAAAAATCAGAGAGTTCGATAAAACCATTTATGCTGTTTTGTGCCATTTTAATCGTACTTTGTTCTCTCAGAAAAAAATAAATAAACAATGTCGAGCTATTTTTTTTAGAAAAGTTTTTAAAAACCTAGCTCGTCACTGCTCTCATACCTTAAAGACACATCGAGACATCGCGATAAAGCGTCTTCTGGCACTTGAATGTTATGCAACCCGCTTGGCATGTATGCATTGCACACAAAAGTATTGCATCAACCACTATAAACGACATGAAACATGGAAATTAGACATTAATATTATCTTAGACACTGAGGAGAAGCAGGAGGGTGAGAAGTAGAAGAAGAAGAAGAAGAAGAAGAAGAAGAAGAAGAAGAAGAAGAAGAAGAAGAAGAAGAAGAAGAAGAAGAAGAAGAAGAAGAAGAAGAAGAAGAAGAAGTAAGAGGAATAAAGAGGACTAGAAGAAGGATACCACGTTAATAGTGGGTTTAATGTTTCATAGATTTCAAGATTCCGTTTGTCGCTGACCAGTGGCGTTATGGAATGCGGGAACACAGAAAAGGGAAACCTATAAACATGTAATTGAAGGTACAAATGGTCTCATTTTTTAGAATACGGCTTCAAAAACAAAACTCAGGGGCTCGCCTGTCCTTTCACATGTTCCTATATGTTCCTCGCACGGTACACCGCTTGTTTCCACTCAGGTTGCCCGCGTATTCCGCACATGAACCAATACACGTTTCCCGAATTTTTCTCCCTAGGCCTAAACGGAAATAAAAATGGAAATTCATAAATTTATTTGCAGTATTTTTTTATTATAAATACTTTCATAAAACTTACGATAGTGGGCAGTGCAATTGCTCCCCTGAAGGATAAAACTGGAAATTCTGAATAGCTAGAGTAATCAAACGAGTCCAACCTCTAAAAACCACATAGAAGGACCCAAAAGATCTCTTTTTCATAATATTCATCATTCTTTTAAAAGTGGCAATGGCTTCAGAAATGAAACCAGAGCTATGGACTACAAGTACCTCTCTAAAATCTACTTTTGTATATTACAGCCTAAAAAACATGTCTCGTGATAATTAAGGGATACGGATAGCTGTTTCTAAGAAGAAGCATTGTATTATTTCAGAATTTCAACGGACGTTACATGCGTACAACATCAACAACTCAGTGGTAACGTGCGTTGCAGCGCAGAATATGTTGCGTGTTGCATGCGCGCTTGATGTTTCCTTTATAACGGTTTCTGCGGACTTAATTTTTTTTGCACGTAGTATAGTCAAAGTATTGTGATGCTGCAAAACGTTTTCGATATCGTTATACCTAGTAAGTAATCACGTTGAAATTCCAGCCCAGACAAATATATGTTCGGGCTGAAAACACTTGCAGAGGCATGCATTGGACCAATGAGGAGATTCATTAATAAAGTAACCTATCGATCACCGCGATAACATTAGTTTCGCCTTATACCTGTTTCACGCACGCCTCAAGTCTGTAATTTTCTGTCCACACAGCGGAGTTTTGTTTCGACGGTGTCTTATGTACACAACCATCATATTTCTTTACTTATTTAAATAGAGAATTTTTAATTAAATATCTGTGTTAATCAATAACTGTCCGGGGCTCCATTACTTACGATTTATTTACAATGACATGAATAGATAATGAAGTTTATGAGTATTAATACAATAACCCAATTGTCTCGTTAAGCGATTTTTCGAGAAATCTAAGACAGCGTTTTGATGAATATAGCAATTTGTCTAAAATTGACAACATGTAGTATTTTACGACTCATTGCATGTAGGCATTCATGTCAAATGTCCATTCCAAGAATACTGCCAAATTGCTGTCCAATTTACAACGCATTTTGTATGGGCGAGGTTGATTGGTCGGGTCCGCGAGCACGCTTTCAATAAAAGCGGTCCATCAGGCGAAAGCTCGCGGTAGGGCGGCGTGGGTGGCAGCGCCCGCAAGAAGAGAAATACTTTCAACATTTTTTCGCCCCCGCTGCCCCGAATTGCCGCGTGACTCGAATGTGGTCGCCTCCTCGTATTTCGAACCGCTCGTCGTGTGCTCCCTGATGCGCATGCGGGTAAAAAGCGGGCGGCGGGCGACGGACGCGAGAGCGCGCGAGGGACCGGTCGGTAGAGCGAGGGGGGGGGGGGCGGACGTGCGCGCGGAACTCTCATAAACGCTTCGTTCGCGCGCCACTGACTTTCCCTTCTCGGCAATTATGCCATTGCGGCGCACTGCTGGGCCCCAGCAACCCGCGTCGCTGTGTCCCGCTCTCTCCGCACTCTTTAGCTCTCCGTCTCCTCCCAACTAAATGAAATGGTCGCCATCAACTACTTCTGTGACAAAGGACATTCAGATCTAGATTTAAGATTCCGAAAATTAATGTTCATAATTACTTCATTCTCATAAATATTGTTCTTGGATTTATATTTACGTTTTCCATTATAAACAGTTTCCGAAAGGTAGTTAACTAAATAAAAGAAAAAAATTGATAACATTACACAATGAATTCCGAGAATAAGTGTGCAATTAAAGTGATGGCTTGAATACAGAGGTCACTCTGGCATGCTCCTGAGAGTACGAAAGAAAAGGTGCCTGTCGAGGCGTAGATAAGAACCGAGTCCGTAATTTTGAAATGAATATGCCATAGATACTTTCTAAGAGTTGTGATTATTACTTTTCAGTACGAAGTCAGGGAAATTTACAATTTTCTAGTCTTTGTGTCATTCACAATAAGTGAGAAGGCGGGTTTCGGGACTTATATGGGCATATAAAGAAAGAGAGGGAAAAATAGCAAAACATTTTTGAAGAGTGTACTCCTCAAAAAGTGTCCACTGGAAATGTCGAGTCCGAATCTGATAGCTTACAATATGAACTGTGAGGTAAAAAATAGGTAACAAACCGCATTATGATTTGTATTAGCAGTTTATAGTAAAATCAAATTAAAATTTAATAATATTTATAATTTACACTATTTCAATAATAAACATAAAGTTCCTAAGCTACGAGCGATGGCGTCCGCAAAATGTTCCATCACGCAGTCAAACATGTGGTGAGTACACTACTGTGCTCAATTTAAACGGTGAGCAAGTATCATCGAATGCAAGAAATGGACATGTGCAGAAAGCGGCCCACGTCGGATCTAGATATTAATTGAAACATTTGTCCATTGCATATCAATTTGACCATTGCACAATCTTCACCTCGAAATAGGGCTGCTAGACAGATGACATAGGCTTCTGGCCGAACGAGATCGCTGAAGACTCCAGCTGTGCGGCCGTGAGGGGGTTTGTGACCACCAAAAGACACCTGAGAACCAGCGCTGAAACCCACGTTGACCTATGCCAGTGATATCAAGGCTTCCTACTAGTGGCAGTGGCACACAGTGGCATCGTGGAATACCACAAGCGTCTCAGCGCAACTAGCGTTGGGAAAAGAAACTATCAGTTGAAACCCCGCCGTTTTCCGAAGGCAGTTTAATCGAATTTTACAAGGTTCCCGATAAAGTACAACTTACAAACTTAATAAAGAATGCTTCTCGAATAATATCCATGTATGGTAGCACATACGTCAGTGAACAAGCATTTAAAACCAGCGAAATTCGATTAAGTACTGAAAACGTGCGAAATAATTTACGAATGTGTCTCTAGGGATCTCTACATCCCGATTTCACCAAATTAGTGGAATCGCATGTAAAAACGTAGATATGCACAGAAGAATAAAAGTAAATATTTAAAAAAGAATAACAACAAACGTTCTTAAATTTATTTATCTAAATCCTGCCTCCTCGTATTTCATGTGTAAAGCGTGAAAGCGTTCAGAGTGACTTTGACTACCTCCTGCTCTCTTGTGGCGAGGAGATCAACTGCGCGGAGGGGTGATTTCGTCGTGCCACCCGTGCCTCGGACTCCCGCTGGTGGCATCGACCTTGACATCACTGGCCCAGCCTATGCAGTAAGGCGGGCGTAGAATGAACTAAAGGGAGCGCAACATCAGGGTAAGGCGTTTCCCCTGACGAGAACATTCCATGGCTCACAATGGAGTCGATGTCACCCAACAAATCGCCAACAAATTACCAATAAAGGTCGTTTTGAACCACGCGCATCCATAACTAATGTATTGGCCTCCATCCATTCATGTTCAGCCATTCCCATCCTTTCGTTTCTTTTATAATTAAACCTACATTAAAAATTCAATTGAGGTGTTTCTCTGTACGTGTTTCGCATGGTACTGCCAATTCATGCATGATAACTCCCCAAATTCAGGGCAACTAAGTACTTGTAAAACTACAGAGAGGAAGGTAAGTCAAATAGGTTGGATCAACACTCACTGGCATCCGGGTGCCAGGTAAAAGGCGCCTAAAACTGCGGGCGCCTAAACTATTTCGATTATGGAATGATTTGCTAACATATCAAAAAATACATTTTTTGTCTTCGCCTTTATAATTTTCTACAACACAGTAGTGAATCTTGTCGTTTCAAATAATATGTTCAAAATAATACACCATCGGGGACGGTGTGCTACTTCAATAAGTGTGATTGACGTGTTCCTTGTGATCATCCGTCACATTCTGCTGTGAATTTTTTCTTTGGAACAACCTTTACTCCGATGTGTTTCTTTAGTCATACCATTTTTGTGCGAAGTGTGTTTTATGGCAACATCGAGCGCGTGCCTGCGCCGCGATAATCACCGTGCCTTCCCGGCGTTCTCCGCGCCTGCCGCACGAGGCCCCAGTACTTGGAGCAGAAGCAGAACGTGCACTTGCGGCCGGGGGAATCAATCTCACGCCCGCAGCTGCACTGCGCCGCGCGGGCCGCCCGCCACCTACTGCAGGCCTCCCGCCTCACGCCCTTGCTCCCCGCCTCGCCCCGCCTCGCCCCGCCTCGCCCCGCCTCGCCCCGCCTCGCCCCGCCTCGCCCCGCCTCGCCCCGCCTCGCCCCGCCTCGCCCCGCCTCGCCCCGCCTCGCCCCGCCTCGCCCCGCCTCGCCCCGCCTCGCCCCGCCTCGCCCCGCCTCGCCCCGCCTCGCCCCGCCTCGCCCCGCCTCGCCCCGCCTCGCCCCGCCTCGCCCCGCCTCGCCCCGCCTCGCCCCGCCTCGCCCCGCCTCGCCCCGCCTCGCCCCGCCTCGCCCCGCCTCGCCTCGCCCCGCCTCGCCCCGCCTCGCCCCGCCTCGCCCCGCCTCGCCCCGCCTCGCCCCGCCTCGCCCCGCCTCGCCCCGCCTCGCCCCGCCTCGCCCCGCCTCGCCCCGCCTCGCCCCGCCTCGCCCCGCCTCGCCCCGCCTCGCCCCGCCTCGCCCCGCCTCGCCCCGCCTCGCCCCGCCTCGCCCCGCCTCGCCCCGCCCCGCCTCGCCCCCCCTCGCCCCGCCTCGCCCCGGACTCATGACCCCTCTGCACTCTCCCTCGCCCCAAGCCCCAGTCGCTTTCGCCTGTCCCTGGAGCCCGTCAACCGCTCTTCGCGAACTTCTTCTCCATTGGCTTCCTTGGGGTGATCGCTTTCCCTTCGTCATGGATTTTACTCTACTCAGGATTTCTCTGTGATCGATTTGGAGCCACCACGATCACCGTATTTCTTCCGTATTGTCTCGTAGCAAAATCTCTCTTCATGGTACCATTTACTTCGATAGGACTATCTGTACGACTGAACTCTTTCTTCATCACTGTTTCATTTCTTCGGGGTGTGAGGTTCATTTCTCAGTGCTTGTTCCTTCTCCATCACTTGATTCACTGACATATCCACGCCATCTTCCTCTAGTTACAAGCGCCAGCTCTTCATTTCCCTTTATACATAGTATATGCCAACCTTCTTTGCTTTTACTCTTGGACAAACTATTTCCAGAATTTATATTCAATATAAACACTTTTTTTAATTTTCAGCCAGGTCCCTTAAAGACACCATTCACTTCAGCTTCGGTTTTTTCATTTTCGCCTTCTTTCATTATTCAATCATCATCTCATTTTTCAAGAAGTTTTTTGTTCACTTCTTTCGTCGTTCTACCTCTTCCCACATTTACAGATTTTTTTTGAATAACCGATTTATTCATTCTCCGAAATCATACCCATTTCCCTTTCTTTTTCTCTACCTCCTTTTGACACCGGCTTAGGTGTCTCATGACATGAAGTGATTGTTCTGCAGTGACTGTGACCGGGTAGACCTAGGATTCGAGTCCCGACGGAGGCGCGCTTTTTGACATTATCTAGATAGCTAGATCGGATCCAGCCGCTGTCTGGAGGAGAATTTGGGCAGTCGGCTGCTCCGATAGTATTCCGTGGTTTCTCCGATAAATAGCATGAGAATGCCTGAGCAGTAACCTAACAAGCGGACCACGTGCGATATTTCCATCCCCTTCCTTATCGGATAATCACCTCTTACGCACACACTTACGTACACTACGCTATCACACATGTCGGAGATCAGTCTGGCGCTTGGAGCTTGTCTTGGATGAGGCGGTGTCCTGCTGGTGGGAGATACGTGGATAGGGGAAAATTCTGCAAGCCAACGTGTAGGTCAGCACCGGATATCGCCATCCAGAGGGTAAGAGAACTGCCAACACCACCACCACTACTCGTGATAAAAATATTTACTATACTTACGGAACTAATGACCATACCCGTTGATGTGCACGGAATCACGAAATAATCAATCACTCAAGTTTCCTACTTTAGCAACTTTCTCTCTAATATATCTCTGAGCAGCTCTGGACCTCTCTACTCATTCCCTTTACCACCGCAAACCATCAGCGTCCGTCGCCCCTAGGATCACCTTCTGCCCTCATCCAGCGTGCGCCGTCATGTTGCCGATCTGTGACCCGTCATTAAAAGCGTCCTCTGTCAAACTGCAGCAGTGAAATTAATTACAGAGATGAGGTGTCCGCCATCACTGGTTAATCCGTGCTTTCATACCGCGGCGCGGCGCGTGCTATCTCTGCACACAACATTGAAGGACGGCTCCGCATTCTAAAACAGAAGGCAGCAGATATTTTTTTGGCGAACCGTGTGCTTACACAGCAGTTCGCCATTACTCTTCCTCCGGCGGGCTCCCGCGTGTCGTCCTGCGCCACCTCCCCGCGCCGCCTCGCCGCCCCCACCGCGCCCCGCCGCGCCCCTTTCCCCCGTCCCTCGTGTGTAATTGCTCGTGAAATCCGCATCATAAATCGATAGTCAAGCTGCTAAAGAACAATGTCCGGGGCAGCTTTGCGCTCGATTGCCGGTCTGCTTCCCCGGGGGAAGGGGGCGGAGGCGGGGACAGAAGCGGGGAAGGAAGCGGTGATGAGGGCGAGACAGGCCCCGGGCAACGCCAGGGGCGTGGCAACGGCAGCGGCAGCGGCTGCGTCAAAGCAATTGTGGGACAGACGTCTTCAGCCGCGCGCCGATAGCGAGCGCCAGGGGGCATTGGTTTTGTTACCCGGAAGCACGTCGCGCGGCGCTCGTTCTCCCAATGCGCGGCGCAGCGGGACATGCAAATCGTTTCAAGGTAAATTTACTTGATGTTCTATTTTGTGTCACGCGTCCTTTTGGTCGCGTTTTAACGAGGAATACATAACATGCAATTTTTTAATGCACGAGGCACATCGTTTGGGAGATAAATCAATTATATCTTCATCACTGTAGCTGTGCATCATGCGGTTTTGTAGCCAGTTTTAAGTTCGCGTACCTGCCAAGGCTGGGTCGAGGCTGATTTTGAAACATAGCGCTTGCTCTATGTTCTTTTCCGGTGAACGATGTGACAGATGTCAAAACCAGTAATATGTGAAATACGAATCAATACTCGAAATACATGAAGTAAATTACTCTTAAACGTATTTCGTTTAACTATTGTTTTCCTGGTGACACCTTCAAATGGTTAACCTAATACCTGTCAACTCTTACGCTCTGCCGCTCTCTCGTTGAATGGCATAAATCGAAGCTAAAAAAGCAATAACAGGCTGGCAGGCATAATATACACCCGCTGATCGATGGATACTCTCATTACTGGCGCACTCTAGATGGTACCCTACTGAGGAAAATGTGTTCCTGACGACGTAATCGAGTGGTGTATGTTTCAATCATACAGAGCAGTCATGCGATATATCGTGTTAACTGGAATCACGCTGTATATTTCAAGCATACGGGAAATTGAACGTGCGTTATGTTCTCGAATGCGTGAAAGTGCTTTACGGTGCCGTTTGTGATTGGCTCATCACGTTATAGAGTCATAGTTTCGCGCCCCAGTTGTTCCTTCTGCCAGTTTAAATCTCTCAAACGCGCTGTCGAAAAAGTACATCGCAATTTTACAAAATATTTGTGGGGAACTTCTATATCAGTGGACCGACCCAGAGATACACGCGTATTAAAGTCCATTTGATGTTCAAACGAATAGGCAGTTATTACGTAAAAAGCAATACGAATTACAGCGAGCAATTTCATCATAATCATTTCATCACAACCAACAAAAATTTCATGGAAATTCATTTGACTGAAATGTGAGATGCGTGGATGAGAAGTGGTGAAGGGCGACAGCAGAAAAACTTGCCGGCAGTTCACGAGTGACCTCATCGATATTAACACTGAGTGCCACCCATTGGTTTCACCCAGGGACCGAACTACCGTAGAATATTCTATGAACAACACACGTTTTTCGAAGTTTACTAAGGACATTAGCACTCAAAAATTCAAAAACACGCAGGCCACGTTTCAGATATGATTTATGTTTCATCCAGGGGGAATATGAGCAGCTCTAACTACAGCTACTCGGTACCACAAATAGAGTTGCAAAAACTGAGTCCGCGGGCGGCCTCATGGCGCTCAATGTATGGATGCCCCCACCGCTTCCGTATCGAGATCTACGTGTTTGGCAGAGCAGCAACCATCACGCGAAGAGAGGAAACGGCGCTGCCTCGTGATCATCATCTTCAGTGCGTGGCCGGGGAGAAGCGGCAGTCGAAACAGTGGCGGACTCGCGAGGCGGGGGCGGAGCAGTAGGCGCGGCGCGCTGGCAGGCAATTAAATAAGGATCGC
The DNA here is from genome assembly GCA_038098605.1 of Gryllus longicercus. NCBI lineage: Eukaryota > Metazoa > Arthropoda > Insecta > Orthoptera > Gryllidae > Gryllus > Gryllus longicercus. Next base: position 3,744,717 of record JAZDUA010000109.1, on the reverse strand, counting down.
GTGGGCGAGCGGCGATTCGCAGAGAACGCGGGGACGGGGCAGAAAGGCAGCGTCAGAAGACGGGGGAAGGGAGGCGGGGGGCGGGATGGAGGGTGGAGGGGCGGACGGCGAGCAGTTAATCTGCGGGATGTGCGAACAGTCCGTGTGCGCTGTCGCGAGCGCCGTGAGACAGAAGCGACAAGCGCAGGACGCGGGGGTTCCGCGGGGAAGGGGAGGAGTCAACGAGGGAGGGGGAAGCGAGGGGGAAGCGAGGGGGAGCGGCGGCGTCCGCGGCCAGCGCCAGAGTGAAGAGACCCGTCCGCAATGAGCTGGTGAGAGGGAATTGTCAGGCGAGCGGGCAGCTGGGCAGGTGGGCTGGTGGACAGGTAAGCGGACGGGCGCGAGGACGGATGGGTCATTGGGCGGACGGCGGGGGTGGGGCGGGCGAGGGGCAGGCGAGCGGCGCGGCGCATCTGTCACCGCGCCGTCTCCACCCGCCGGGCCACAAAGGTCCGCGCCCCGCCCCGCCCCGCCCCTCCCCGTCCGTCGTCGCCGCCGCCCTTCCCCCCTCGTGCCGTCACTGAGACGCGACGCGTGCCTCAAAGCGCCGTGCCGTTTGAGCCGTCGGAAACACGTGCAATGACGGCGCGCCGGTAATTACGTGTTCGTCATTGAGAGCCGCCGGACCGCGCCACTTCTTCGGGCCATCGTTCGCGCGGCAGCGCGTGGCATCCGCCCTCCCCCTTACACTTGCCTCTTCCTCCTTGCTCCTTGCTCCTTGTCCACACTCTGTAGGCTCTCGCCATGCGGCACTAGTATGCTCTTTTTCGCTGCAGCTCGGTCTGTCAAAAACGGACAGCTCTCTTTAGTTTAGTGAATAATTAGAGGGTGTTTCACACTGCGTTTTTACATTTTATTTCCATAAATTGGAAAATTACTTAGTTTTTGGTATTTGGAAACTATTTTATATATAGTTTTCATTATCTATTTAATACAGTGGCAGATAGAAAATACCCCAACCAATTTTACCCTTCAGCATTACTTGCATAAGGCGAAGGTCGGTTATCCGTTTCCCTCTTCACATTTTTTTCTTTCTTCTTCTTCTTCTTCTTCTTCTTCTTCTTCTTCTTCTTCTTCTTCTTCTTGTTCTCCTTGGATGTATTCCATTGCAATTTTGTCATAAGAAAGTTCCTATCTGTCAACATCGCATAGTAATTTATATTAACGTTTACAGTTGCTATTATTATTATTATTATTATTATTATTATTATTATTATTATTATTAAATTCCTTTAGTCATATAAAGCCTACTAAGTTAGATTCGTCAGGTTGATAATGAAAAAAGAATATGTTATCGTCGTTATACCGTTATTAATGTTAAATTATTTCTGATCTTGTTTTTAAAACAAATGCATATATACATTTTCATCAGTTTATATTAGTTCTTGACGTTTCGACCCTTATTGCATTGAGCAACCACAATGGTTATATCCATTGACTCTTAGATTTAATCCACTGACGTTTAAATTGACATATTTCAATGAAATTAAATGTAATAATATTTCAGTTATTTTGATGTTTTACATTCCTGAACTCAGATGAAAATTTTCTTTGAAAAAAAAATCCCGAATTAGCTCAAAACGTCAAGAGTTAAAACAAATTGCTGAAATATTATATAAGTGTATGTTATTAAAATAAGGGCAGAAACAATTCAACGTTACAAATGAATACCTAAAATGCAAGATTATATAAAATGATTAATGAGACCAAGTGATACGTATATTACTAGCCATATCTCAAGTGACGCAACATTTATTTACTGATGAAAGTTGTAGTATTATTGCATCCAGCACCAGCCAAGGCACAAGGAGATCAAACTTACATATGTGAAATTAAGAATAACCCACTCTAAGAAGTGCACACTCAAGTGCAACAAGAAATACGTCTTCAATAAGAAAACCTATTTCAATTTATATTTATTTTGCCGAAGAACAGTAAAAGAACGTATGTGGGAGAAGTATAATTTGTGCACATTTAAAATCAAAATTTGTTTATACAGTATCAAAATAAGTTTATTGAAATGAAATCGCTGTTTTGTCGACATTGAAATATCATATCAGCTCGTATGAATATATCTTACTATTTAACTATTAAGCTAAATTATTTAAAATAAGGATCAAATATTGAACCATGAAAAACAGTAAAATATTACAGATCATAGAAAGTTTCTAAAGTGTACAAGACATGCACAATGCTCAATAATTACTATAATCATAAACGTGTCACGCAGTTTCTTTTGTCAAATATATGAATAAAAAGCTATAAAATAATATATAAAACTTACATTCGATATACCTACCAAAGTAATATAGGGTGTCATTTTTCTCTGTCTCCTAAAAATTCGATACTATTCGTTTCAGTATAGTTGACTGCCGTGTTGTACAACGTACGATGGCGAGATTTCGCAGAGAGACACGAAAGTCCTTTTAAAGGAAGTCTTTAAGAAGCGCTAAGATTATATGGAAGATTGATTAGTATTCAATACCAACACCCCGTTCGTCTCTCTTCGGTGTGCAATCTAACGACGAGTTGTTGAACGAAGTCTCGAAGATTAATCGAAATGCTCGCCAAACGCCGTTCGCCCGGGGCTCGCTTTCCGAGAGGCAGGCCGTCGCGAGGAGCGCGCGGAGGGGCTGGGCGGGCCGGGGCGGGGCGGGGCGGGGCGGGGCGGGGCGGGGCGGGGCGGGGCGGGGCGGGGCGGGGCGGGGCGGGGCGGGGCGGGGCGGGGCGGGGCTCGGCAGGGTAGAGCAGCGGAGCAGCGCAAAGCGGGGACGGATCCGTGCTCCGCGCCCTTCTTTTTCAAAGCAGACCTGCAGGCAATAGCCGGGAAAACTCCTCGCCAGGGATCGGAAGCTCGATTCATACGACTTCCTCAAGGCGGAAATTTCTTGCTGTCTCCTTCAAAAAGTCACTCCCTTGTCCTTTTCGAAAGTTTTCATCTCTAAGTTTTATTTGTTTTGTTCTGTGCCGTATCATAAAGAACTACCTAAATAAGATCTTCATGCATCGACTTGTTTAAAGTACGGAGTTACTGCTGAGACGCGCGAACTCAGGAGAAACGCAATCTGAAGCGTGAACACATCATACCCTCATTTTTAGGTGCGAACCATTTACCCCGTGATGGTCGGAGCTAAAGTACGTTTCTAATTTTGCTGCCAATAGCAACTCTTCCGCTCAAAGCCGGGCGTGATTCAAATATCGAATAAAGCCTGCAAACTGTCAATCGGGGAACCTGGGTTTGAAAACCTGCTGTCGAAATCATACGAATATTTATTTGACTACCGTCAGTCACCGCAAAACAAATTACTTTCTGCGTGTAGAATATGCGAAAAGAACGCGTCGGGAAACCCTAAACACACGTCCTTTGCAAAGGGGAAACGATTTGAGTTCGGAACAAAAGAGAGCTTTCATGAAAAAGCGAAACATTATCGGAGCTTTATTGTGCACCTCCATCACCAAAGCTCCCACGCGACTCCCCTCTTCCAACACCGCCCCCACTATTTCCATTTCCCGCGCACGCAGGGTCTCCTCTATTCCCCTTCGTCCTAGTTCAAATTCCATAACAGCCCACCTTTCATATCAAGCAGTTTCTCAAAACATCTCTCGTACGCGACGTATCACTAATTCTGTCAAATCGGTTAGTGCCGCTTGTCCACTCCCCACATCTCAGCGATAATTTCATTCCCTCCTTTTCCGTTTTTCTTTTAGACGATCTATACTTATCCAATCTTTTTTATTCAATATCTGCCAATCCACTCTAACAATTTTTCTTCTCGTCTCACTTAACATGTTTATCTTAATCAATAAGCTATTTTATTCTTCTCAATAACATTGCTGGCTGGGAATTTGAGCTAAGGTCAATAAATAATCAACAACCTAGAAGTCAAGAGACATTAAACTTCATCGTCCTGATCTTTTTTTCTTGCATTTTCTCTGTTACCAATGATAAAATGCACCTAAAATTAACTGCCTCCATATTTATTTCCAGTCATATTTGCAATACTTCATTCCAGCAATATCATGTCATCATACCTCGTCCATCCAGCCAGTTTCGCACATTTCCAGACTGTAGTATCTACTTCGCCTGACATTACCGTTCGACGTTCCTATCCCAGTAGAGTGCACTGGTCGCGGCACTTCAAACGCACCAGGCCCCTCAGCGTCCGGCTTCTCCGTCGTCGCGATCTCTTCAAATCGATTTAGAGATCTGTTATTTCCGCTCGAGGACTGCTTATTGCCAAAAAATTCTCTTATTTACGACGTTTGAAGCTATATTGCAACCTACGGGAACACACAGTCTCCCTTTGTGCAGCGTAAGGCAATCATAATAGATTCTGCGTTCATGAAGGCCAATATGTTGACGGAGAGAGGTCTGTCGGGAGACTTCAAAGACGACGTTGCGGGAGATGGTCGGTTTCCGAGAGTGGCGGACGCTTCTTTGGTTGCACGCGTTTCTTGTCTCCAGCCAGCGTTTTGCCGAGACGCGCTCAAGGCGGCATTGTGCCCGCCTCTCGCACTCGGCTCCCCCGCCCTCCTGCTGCCCCCCTCCTTGCCGGGCGCGCTTCCCCGCGTCCTTTGATTACTCCAACATTCTCCGTTAGCTTTGAACGTCCAATTACGCAGCCGACTGGACAATGGGTGTTGAGGGGCTAAAGCGAACCTCAATTATAGGTTGAGTACTGCGAAGCTCCATTAATTTGTATGAAAGCATCTACACCTAAATGTAAAGTAAATCTCGTGATCACTGCCCGCCAGGCAATGTATACTTATGTATAACGACGTCTTTTGCCTTTCATAAATTATATAAAAGATAGCAACAGTATTTAGCTGAACCGAAATAGTAACTGCTTAGAGTTAAAATAACAGCAATGAGGAAGTGAGCGGTGCGCCTTCGCACTTAAAGGAGAATGTAACGCAGGACCCTAAAGAATAACTTTGGAGAATTGAAAGCTATTCATTCCATGAAGTTGTTGCAGAGCATCCAGAAAGATATTCGAACTTTTCACAAAACTTCTTTACTTTTGGAACATCTGACCACGAACAGTTTTCCACTTCACAACAATTCGCTAACTTTGTAATGGTAGCTTTTCTTTGAAGATCTAAGCCTCTGTTTTGCATAACACAGCGTGCCTTTTCTCCGGTGAGGAATATTTTAAAGTTTACCAACAAATCATTTTTTTTAAATACTAGAGTTTGAATAGGTTGAAAAAAGAATTTCTAGATTCCTCCAGTTCCGGAAACGTTATTGCACTATGTAAAATACGATTCTATTTTATTTTTGTCAATAAAGTGAGACAGAAAGGGTTAGATTTCTTCTTTCAATTGATCAATATTTTGTTTGTCTCAAAATTCAGAACTAGTTTGTATCTGGCATATATGATGTAGACAAATCTGCATTTAAACGTTCTGATTTAATTCATGGATTTCAATCAGTCATTGATTCAGAAGCTATTTACAGTTATCTTATTTATGTACACTAAGACATGAATGTTAAATCAATCTGTTTTTACCGAAATTCTTGGTTCGTAATTGAAAAAGTGAGAGTACTCCATTATTTTAAATCCGATTAAAGGGTCCTAAAAGACTCACGTGTGTGACTTTCGCATATGCTTCCATGAGTCTTCCGGACCAGCTACGTCATGAGTGGCCATTGAGGCGACCTCTGTCTGCGGTATTCATTGGCTTCGTGTGAACGTGCATCGCCATTACTATGCCTGCATACAATAGCCGTCGAATCGATGCCTTTCTGCAGGCAAAACTAAACATTAAAAACAAAGAACCCGATATTTTTGTTACCCAATGGGAAGGTCGTCCCCTGAGTGTTTGCTTCCCTACCAAATACCAGTGAAGAATGAGTTGGCCAGCAATCAGAGCCGGGATGTTAAAACGATCCGTGTGCAACTTCATTATTTGAGATTTACCACCACTCTAAATCTCTGTGTTTCGAATGTAGATAGAGTACTGAACATTTACCTCACCGGCTCATGAGTCTTTCCGGATCTCTGATCGTGTTCGTTTGTGATACAAAATTGCCAAGTTTAGTTTGGGATATTGCCAGTCCATAGGCTTTTTATTCTGCTGTCTTAGAAAATCTTTGCCAAAAATACCGAAGCAATATTAACAAGTATTACTGTATCAATCCAATGAAGTAATTGCTGTTTCATACTTACAAATATTTCTGCTCTAAGGTAGTAAATACCATGATCTTTGGATAGATTTAATGGAATTTTTCAACAGTATTAATAGCCAGCACCAGACAACGAACATATTCTAAATCAACTATTATTGCTATAAAGCTCTTTCTAAACTTCTAATTTAACTTTAGTTTTTTTTATCACACGCATATTCGTAGTTTTGAAAAGTTTCTCTAACGGACGTACGATTATTTAGCGTGATTAAAATCACTAAGAGATGAAAAACTACATAAGAGTGCTTCGAATTTTTACCTCCGAAAGCCAAGCAGGTCAAGAGCGCGCCGAGGAAGAAAAGGGCGAATAAAAGGTAGCCTGTGCCTGGCTTCCCCTGGCGGCGCGGGGCATGCCCTGGGGCACAGGGGATACGCCGATAACGAGAGCCGTCTCGCTGCGTCAGGGAACTCAATACTACGAAGGACACGAAGCGCCGTGCAGGGCCTGCGAACGTTGTTCACTTAAGCACGTCGTTTCTACATTTGCCTGCGCTTCTCGCGTGCGCAACTGCGGATTGATAGCGTATTTACTTAATGTCAGTTGGTCTTCCGTTTAGAACTGTGCGTATTTCCGCTCCAAATGTATTTTTGAGGGAACCCCCTTTAACGTGAAATTGGACAATATATTTTTTTCGTTTCTACTGTGTATTATATATAATTATTTTCTTCTGATTTGTAATATTGATGGATAATTTTATGTTTCCGACCACATCAACAACTTTGATCATTAATCCCGTTAGTGTAGTGCATGTTATAATCCGGAAGGGACTCTGTATCTCCCCCGCTGGAATGTGAGATTCCACACCTAACTGACGGTCAGTTTTCAGGGTTTCTCTCTTCAGGTATCTCCCTCAGTGTGCCACCGCTCCAGCCGATAAGAGATCTAAGGTTTTGACTGCTTTCCCACGTGTGGTACATGTATATGTAAGTATGTGCATGTGAGTGGAGAGGAGGTGACAAGAATAAAAAAATTAAAGTTACAGGGATCTAATTGACAAAACTTCGGAAATTGCATTATGGTGACGAAGTGATCTATAAAACTCGAACCAAAGCTACATAAACTCAGTTCCGCTAACAAAACGTTGGTTCAGATGATATTCTTTTATTCGAAAGTAGGGCTTCCGGCGAAGGATGATCTTACCACACTCTCCGGATGCAACCTATCCAGCAAGAGGGCGGACGCGTGCCTGATATTTGTATCGCTTTGTGTTGTTCAGCATCTCCATGAAGGTCAGAAAAGAAGTATATTATTGAGGAATGCAAGGTTAATAGAAACAAAAACGGACCTTCTTACAAAAATAGGGAATGGTCATACCAGAAAAATGTGCATCTGTAAATGTAGTGGAATACCTATCAAACAGTTTTCTGTATAACATACATTATTTTGAGTAATTTCCAAATATGATGAATAAATAGAAAATGTAAACCGCTATTATAAAAAATAGCATATCATTATTGTTTGGTATGTTAATTTTTACCGATACCAGCATAAATGAAACTGTATTTCAAAAGATATAAAGATGAAAAATGTTTCAATACTTCTGCAAACTGGAAGTGCATAGCTTTATTCTAATGAAAACAAATATTTAAACTAGTATTTAAATGTTTTAGTGAGAGGGCAAAATTTTCTACTCTGCAATAGAGATTTGCTTGACATAAGTAAATATCAAGTAGGTATAAAATAATGTAAGATAATATGTAATATAATGTAATGTAAGGTATAATATATCCCTCTAGAGCATCGAGCTATTTATGAAAATATCATTACATTAACAACGATCTTCGGTCATACTCTGCAAAATGTGATTTATTTTATTCTATTTTTGTTGTTTCATTTTCTAAGTTGAACGTTATTATGAAAAGGATTCAGTGTTAGTTAGAACACTATATTTTTCTATTTGTCTTTCTGGTTTCAACACTATTCTCGTAGCTAGTGTTAAAACACACCCGCAGACTGAACTCAAACCCTAGACAAAAAATTTCTATCAACGACGCTATTCAACTAGATATATGGAAAAATACATTCCACAGCTCACACATCATTCATGTAGTCAGTAATATGGACCAAAAGCTGAAACGGATCACTTTCTTCTTTGAGAAATCGCAAAACGTAAATATTAATTACTAATTCCAATATTTTCATGAATATCTGGCTAATTATCCAATTTATTAGTTACTAGTCTCGTATTTGAATACTCAACCCATGACAATTTTGTGAAAGTAGTTTTATTTTGCAACGCAAATAAAAACGAAACGTGTTTTTTCAACGTTCAATACATTTTCTCGGTCGTAAATGTTATCATTTACAGTTTATACTTAGCTTCAAAAACAATTAACTTTCCACTCCTTAAAAAAGCACTCTCGGCTTCCTCTCTTGCCCGATGCCGTTTTGCAGCGTTTAACTGTAAATTGATTTGCGCCCTTGTAAAGCGGCAGCCGAGGGAGATCGGCTCGAAATCGCCCCCGTGCGAGCGGCGAGCTCGTAAGCGCCTGCGTACGCCAACTACCTCCAACTTTTAGTTCGCTCTCGTCTTTTAAAACCCTATTCTCTTGAGGGTAATAAACGTTAGCGATGAAGTAAACGACAACTGGCTGCAGGGAGCTATAAACGTTGCTATTTGAGATTAAGATAGTCACGGCATCCCGATGTTGTCGGTCAACTCACGTGCTTCCTTGGTTCATTAAACGATGGCTGTGTTCTTGCACGAAAGACGTTTCATCCACGGTTTTGTAGCTCAAAATGGATATTTATTTCTCCATGCAACTTCTTTAGAAAAGTTCAGAGCCAAAGAATATTTAACCCGACACTTGTAAAACTAAAAACAATTCCAAAATTAATGTTATATTTATTAGACAACACTACCTTAGTACAACACTATCTTGAGTAGCTTCTTTAAAATATAGCTCTTTTCTGGGACATCTATACCACAAGTACAAGTTTGAATGTTTAAAATTCATATCTCCTTTAATTATCATAGGTTTACATTCATTTACAGCACACTTACGGCAATTAGATTTCGTTACAGAAGAAAATGTTATTGTTCACGTGGTTACTGAATGATACATGTGCCTTCTCTGAGAAGCACAGAGGTGCGAACATCGCCGACGGTAGCAGGCGCCGCCTCTAGCGCGGCAGCCATGCGGCCTGTGTCGGCAGCCATCAGCAGCCGCGGTCTCTTCTCTGAGCATCAAATCAGGGCTTTCTGGAAGGCAGGGGGGGGGCGAGGCCCGCCGCAGTCGCCCGCGGGGGCGAGGACAAAAGCCGGCTGTTCCGCCGCATCCGGCGCGCCTTCTCGCCTTTCGGGCGCGACGGGGTGGCGCGCGGGGAGAATGGTCGGAAGAGGCGGGGGGAGGTGGCGCTGGTCAACGTGCGCCGCGCCACGGAAGGAGGACGGAGAAGAAAGATAAAGGGAGAGCAATGGGTGTGAGAAGAGAGGGCAGAGAGAAAGGAGAATGGAGAGAATGGAGAGGAAAACTTGAATCAAGAGAGAAGGAAGAGGAGAGAAGGTGACAATAAGAGAGGAGAAAGAGGGAGAAAAGTGGAAAGGTAGAGAATGGAGAACAGAGGAGGGAGAGGAAGAAGAGAAGGGAGGGAAGGGAGAGGGAAAGAAATGTAAGAGAAGGGACAGGTGGGATGAGAGAGGAGGAGGGAGAGGAAGGAGATAAGGGAGGGGAAGAAGGCTAAGAGAAAGGACAGAAGGGAGAGAGGAAAGAGAATAGTGAGTATACGAGATGCAGGGAGAGAAGGGGCCTCACAAGTCTCAGAAGTGCGCCAAAGATCCTGAACTTCCGGAAAGCAAGTTCCCTGTTTTTATCGCCTCGCTCCGCTCTCGTCTTCTCTCCCACCCCTTCACGCGAGCTCACCCCGCCCCGCTATGCTGTTTTCCTTCCTCTTCTACAGTATCCTCTCCCTCTCTTTGCCCTCTGCAACTGCAGGCATGATCTAACTCTGCTGCAACTCTTTTGCCCGGCTCCGCTGCAAGACTCTCAAAGACCCTTCAATGTTGTGTAATCATCCGTGCACCTGCTTCTTGCTACCCATCCTCCGGCTCCACAAGTTGCTCTACATCTCTTGATAGTTTCTGTGAATTAAAGAGTTAGTGTTCTTTTTATTTGAACCTTTGCATTATCAATGTAATATAAACATGTTTAAAAAATCCGCGATCCGGAAAGCACGGATATGTACTAATTGGACTCTCCAAGAATATGTGGGAAAATTATATTCCAAAACAAGTACTCAAGACATAAAAACGAAGCAGTTGTCGCTGTACGAGTAAACGTGTCGATCTATTGCCGAGTTGCAGATATCCACAATGACATATAAAATGGCTTACGTCACTGTCCGTCTACTGTTCCATCCGGTTCGCCCCCTGAGGCCATCGACTCGTTCGTTTCTGTATCACTACCGTACTCTCCGTAACAATTCAACAGCAGTTCTTACGTTCGTCTCCGGGTCGCCGTGTTTTGTTCACATTCGATCAGCTACTGCCTCCTTCGCCGCTGCTGACCCCTTCTAAAGAGACAACGTCCCACGCGCTGTAGTCCCGGTGTTGCTCCACTGTCCCGCCTCTCGGGTGGAAGGTTGAAGATTGCGGGCCCACGTCAGCAAGGCTTGCTTGCTTCTACCCAGCGCACCCTTCTGGAGTAGGCAAATGATAATAATAATAATAATAATAATAATAATAATAATAATAATAATAATAATAATAATAATAATAATAATAATGAGAAATACTCACAAAAAAGTAAAATAGTGATGCTTATCAGCACATACTTTCTCGCATTATTTGTAAATTTTCAATTTTCAAAAATTCGGAGAGTTCAACGAAAATGAGACCCGCGCCGCATTTTTGACCATCCCTCCTTTTATACATGAAAGAAATGAAAGAAAATATTTCAAGAGGTTTTTGAAAAAAAAAATTTTAATTGCGTGCATTTCACGTCAAATTACACGAAAATTACTTATATTTCCGAACAAGTGACGCTATACTTATTTACAAATCCGTCTTTAAGGAATAGATTTCATTAAGGGAAAATGGTCATCTCCAATATTATTGTGTTACGCAGACGCTCCAAAAATTGCACTTTTGCACTTTTCGAAAAATCTGGGATTTTAATGAACATGAGAACGACACCATTCTTTAAAGCGTCCTTTACGCGATCCGAGGACAATTGATCGAAAACTTTAGTGCCATTTTTTGAGAAAATTTTGAATGTTGTTTTGAAACTTTACTTAAAGTACCCTCAAAAATCAAAATATCCGTTTGAAACTCCAAACGCCTTGAGTTCGTTCAAATCGATCCAGAAATATCAATTTTGAAGAAAATCAGCTGATTGGTTTAGGCGCTAGCGTTGACCACGGACGGACAGACAGACAGACAGACGAACATGTAGACGTTTTGCCGTCAATCAATTTTTCGGTACAAAGGACCCACAAAACGCGAATTTGGGCTGCAGTAATTCACCAATTATAGGGGAAAGATTTACCCCCTTTTCATTTCCAGAGTCCGGCAATATAAGTATTTCAACTGAACATTTGCCATTTTCCGGCGCACGGTTACATAAGTTTATTTTCTTACAAAGTTTTTTGTAAAGGAGAAAGTAAAAGTTACAAAAAGTTGAAAGAAGATTCGGTTTGCTATTCGTTTAACATTTCACTTCAATACACTAAATAATTTGACTTTCCTTCCTTATTTAAAGGGAAATGGAATGATTTTGCGGACAAAAAATAGTTTTCGGTATTTTTAATGTACATAATTTTCTCTTTTAATTGGCATTTGACGTATGTTGTTATTATTCTTACAAGTACATTTTTATTATTTATTTGTAAAGCCATCCTTGCATTGGACTCATGTGCTGGCTCCAATACATTTTAAAATTTTTACATAATGCACTGCATAAATACTGAAAGACTTAGACATGCAGAAAGTAAATTGAAAACTTTATGTTGTGAAGCTAGCCAACATTAAAAATTTGAATTGAATAATGCCTTATATTACGTGGCGAGATTCGGGCCATCAAGCCCGCTCCTCCATCTGACCACGCAAAGTTTGCTACGCTCGTTTCACCCACTAGCGAAGAAAGGAGGCATTTCTTGGGCGGCGAAACAGGGGCGGCGAAACAGGGCATTTCTTGGGCGGCGAAATTTGAATTTAGCTCAAGGGCGTCATTTATGCTTGAGGATCTTTTACATGCAAGTAAATCTACTAACATGGGACAGCTGGCTTTCTTTCCGAAGGCATACGAAGGATTTTTTTCGCCTTTAAAACTCCACGGCTTCGATCGAGTTTGAACCCGCCAACTTGGGTATAACAGTCCGATACTCTAACCGTTACACCATCGCCGCCGCAAAAAAAGTCTCAAAACGAAGTGGTTATTGTAAAATGATTATTCTGATGAGGCACGTTATCGAGCTGGAGTGTTTTGAGGGTTACATATTTAAAGATCATTTTCCGAAAGTTCATATTTTTGAATTTAAATTGGCCTTTTCATAGCATATATTTGTAATGTATGTATGTACTAGGCGCGACGGGTCTGCCTACCGGCGACGTCACTGCCTCGCGGTCGTGGGTTGAGGGGTACGTGTGGTAAGCACGTAGATATCCCCACGCCGTATTCCGGCCTTCTCAACCTGAGAAGTGGATTTTCTCATCGTCGCACAGCAATATATACTGGGACATTGCGAGAAAAACGCACAATATAATCTTGGCTCGACCGGGAATATAACCCAGGACCGCGTAGGGATAAGCGAGCACGCTGACCAAGAATATATTTGTAATAGGAAACCGAAATTTTCAGGAGGTGACAATAAAGATCTCCTACATTTACTGAAACAATTTTTTTCTAATTAACTTAGTATTATCCATTCTACGGAACTTTATTTAGTAAAAAAGTGGTAAAACTTTGCATTATGATGAAGATATTTGTATCTACAAAAATAGAAAACAATTTTTAGAAACGTTATTTCAGTGTTATTATGAGTGATATAACATCAATCTGTAAAAATTGCATATGCCTTACTTCAATAGATTTTGATATTTATACTAAAACATTTAACACTGCAAGGTTCGGGCATTCCATATCCTCTTAATTTATTTTCTCTTTACCTTATTTCACACGAAGCATTAATTTTCACAACACTACACTGCTCTAAACGTCTCAGCATGTACATACTACCACAATATGTTTCTTATTATCTAAATACTGAAATGTTGCCGTGCCCTGTTTAGGATAGTGCCGAAGATCGGTGCTTACCAACGTTGGTACACAGCAATCACGCTTTTTGTTTCTTCGTTTCTTTCTTTGCAGAAAACGATACAGAACTGTTTTTTATAACTTTTCTTTTTAGCAAAGAAGAGGAAGTTGTTAACAGTTAGTTCCCATTCCTTACATATTCCTCAGGGCATTTTCCCTTTCGTTTTACGTATGGACAATATTATCTTATATTCTTTCTCGAACTCTAGATCAGATGTCATTACACAGTTGTTTTGACGAATTAAGTTTAATAAGAAGTTCGCAGTGGTAACTGAGACTGAAGTTGAGAATAAGTACTAGGAGAACTATAGTTCACATAAAATTTACTTCTAAGATTATGCAACCTATCTCTATTACATACGACTTCTTCCCACATCCACTCCCACAACCGCACACCTAACACATTCGGGACCGTTCGACCGATCTCATCTTAATATTCCCACACCACTTCCAAATTCTGCTTGAAACAACGGGCGATCCCTGCGAAACAATTAACGGCGGAGCGACTTCAACCCCCACCCCACCCCTACCCCCACCGCTCCACACAGCGCCAGCGAGCGGCTTAGCCACGTGGCATGAATTTTGAAGAGGATTGTGGAGACTCGCCCAAGTTTTCCTTAACAAGAGAAGGAACTGTTATTCATGAGGTGACTGGCTCATGTGCATGGCTTTCAGGCAGAAAAGCCCTAAAGTTATCCAAATATTTTCTTTACCACACTGGAAGTTCGCAGGAGATAACCAAGTATTCCGTAAATAAATCGTGAATATTGCAAATTCTTGGTTCACAAATAGAAGAGAAATATGATAACATAGTGTACAGGTAAGGTCGAAGAAATTGTGCGTGAAGCAGGAAGAGAATTTCAGAATGAGCGTGTGAGGTTAAAGGGTTACGAATTAAGTAAGCATTTGGGATATGCTATAGTTAAGAAATTCAAATTTGGTCATGCGACCATATTCAGTCTCAGAATCAAGAGTTCGAGCCAGAGTATACTATTGGCGTTTAAGACATTAAAATAAAATTTAAAAAACAATAAAATATAATAAATAATCAAAATAACTTAAAGGGTACTTCTATAGAACGTACCTTCAGAATATACGCACAAGATGTTTCAGGAAAATGAAAATATGCCCAACAAATTGAATATTACACCTACTATTGAGCAGAAAGTGTCTTACGGGTCTTGGTTATGCACCCGTAATGTGAATGTAGAGAGCTCTTTAATTTGTCACATCTGGAAGCATGTCTTAACTACAATATGTGGTGTACTCATCTTTGATAAGAATGTTCTGTTGTGAGTCCCGTTCGAAAGGTCGGTACTCAAAGTTAGCCATGTTTTGTACCGGATTTCAAATTATGAACTTTAACCATAGTGAATAATCTATATCTATAAAATATATGAGGCGTTCAAAAGCCAAGCCGACTAACTCCACCAAACGAAAAATTTCAATATGAACATTTTAAGTGTTTCATCTATATAAATATCTATAAATTGTTGAGCATATTTTGAATAAACTCATTTTTTTTTACCATTAAGGGCATGTGTTCATCACTTTATAAATATATTATTTAAACTCAATGTCTCTCTCTCCCACAAATAAGCCACTTTGTATGGAGTTAGTCACATTTCTAACTGAAAGGTATTGACATAATAATCTGAATGACTTCTAAACACGTTATTTTATTAAACAAATATGCCCAGAACAAAACATTTTACTAGGAAAAGTTACCAGTACTATTGTATGTAATTAACAATACTTAAAATAAAATTAAAATTGCCTCAAATACAAATAAAAATGTGTAAATTGCCTCTATTCAGCGTAAGTGATGCAGTCGTCATCACTGGAAGGGTTCTTCTTGAAGGATATCTCTTGCAGATTTCCAGTTTTATAATAGGTGATGAAAAAAGGTATAAAGGACTATTACTTACTTCTTTCTTGCCATGGAGAGCGGTCTTGTGCTATCAAGATTTTGTGGGACATTAGCCAGACTTTCGAAGGAAGTTTGTTTCCATTTTTCTTTTAGATATTAATTTTCTCAAATGTCATTCCTGGTAATAATGTAGCTTTATATTTGATATCAAATTTGCTTCAGCCTTCTCAATTCGAATATATCTCATTGTCAGCCATTTAACTGGTTCAACTTCGACGCTCTTTTCTCTGTTGGTGATATATTTTTCTAAGTTTTCTGTCGATGTCAAAATCCGTTTAATCAAATGCTTGGGATCAGTCAAGAAGGGACCAAGAAACATAAGGGACAGGAAGAAATTCTAAATTTTATCCCCATTTTTTTTACAAAATTTTTGTTTAATTGAACTTCAATTCAAGTAATTCAACCCCTCAATGCAAGTAATGAATTCACTCACGGGTGACCGGAGAGGGTGGGGAGAGGCGGAGGTTTAATATAGTGATCGTCAACATCATTCTCCCTATATAGTGAATATTTCATATTCTACTATTAAATGTACTTCCTTGTTTCAAAACTCCACAAGTAGCGAAATTAACGTCAGTAAAACAATGCACGTTCAGTACCTATGATCCTTTCATATCTTAAAATGAATATACAAGATATTGCGGCTTAATACTGTAATAAGACTGTCGCACGCGTCAGGTTGCGACGCATATTTTAACATTTTATTCAATCTAACGTTGCTGAGGACGAATGTAAGAAGGCCAGGAAACAAGCATCTTTTGCAACCTGTGAGGGTGTAGGAAGCGTCGGGGACGCAGAGGAATGCAGCTCCAGTGTCTTCGAGGCGCGCCTCGAAAGACGCCGCTAACTCACTGGGAAATACGGAAGCTGCCGTTTCAAAACCCGGTAATTCAGCGGCGCCAATTCTTAGAACTCGGACTTGTTAGTTCAGCTAAATTTGGTGATACTCAAACAGTCGTCAATGAAGTCGCGATTGGGCGGAAGAAATCGGAGAGTCATGTGACCCCGCGAACCTAAGGAGGTAGCCGCGGCACACAAGCTCGCCCATTTCGATATGGGAGGCGAGAGCGATCAAAAGTTCCTTTCTGTTTGAAGAGGCGAGAGCGAGCAGAAATATCTTGCCGGGGTATGGACGAGGGCGAGTTTCTTTGTCTTCGGGGGACCACGATGAATGCATAGCCGCATCGCCGTGCGTCGATAAGGTGTATTGCCGCACATCGCGAAACGCCACAACGCCGCCGCGCCGCCGCCCGAATGCATCATCGCCACATCGCGGGCCGCCTCTGGGGTCGCTAGGGCAAGGACCAACGCCACGGGAAATGACTGTGGGTGCCCGAACTCGAGCCTAGAATTGACGACGGGACGAGGTGCAACCACCGCTGCCGTGAGTCGTGCCGCCGATGCCCGGACAAGGGATTGCTCACGCCCGGGACGCCACTACGCCGCCTGCCGCCCCGATGGGCAAAGGGGTGAGCCGAGACGCTGCCGTCGCCTGACCGCATCGCCGCCTGACCGCGCCGCGCCAGACATAATGGCGAATGGCCGCCGCTTCCGTAACCGGGGTCATGGCCGCCGGGAAGGGCGCCGTCCTGCTTCAAATGAACTCTGGCCCATATGGCTGCATATAAGATATGTTACTTGTAAGCTAGTTTTAAGAAGTATTTGTAACGTGAGGGTTCACCTCATGAAAAAAAGAGTATTGAATCCACCTTTGAAAATGCAGCTGAATTTCAATGCAGTACTAGAACGAGAATAAGTCCTATCACGCATGCCTCCAATTAAAGAGTATACAGACTGAGCAGCCGGGGCAACGTTGGATCGTCGTAACCAGGTAATCAGGTGCGGCGGGGCAACCACACGGGTTGTGTGGTTACACTACAAGTAAGCCAAATTTGTATGTTCTATTTTAAACGAGAGAGCGCATCGCATACATTGTATGGTATACAATCAGCACCATAGATATTCAATCTATTGAGGCCTTTTTTTCTGCCGTCAACCTTTTTGAGGGACACTTCTCGACAAGAGTCTCTACCACGAGAAACGTATTATTGCATTAAAAAACTAAAAGGTTAGAAGGCAAGCGTTGAATCCTTATTATCAGTATCGTCTTCTGCAAATCAACAGCAGAAGAGAATATAGAGGCACTGGCGGGGGTGGCGACGCAGAATACGAACGACGCGAGCAAGCCAGCTCACTGCCATCCATTCATTCAGCGTATAACATGAAACATTTTTTCTGTACATCAATACCCTCAAAACCACGGCCATCAATCAATATATTTTTTTGCTCCTCACGAAATTTATTAATTGGTTCATCACAAATGTTATTATCAAACACTTCACTCTGATCACCATTTTTAATCAAATCATCACAACACTAGTAAGTGTTGTCATCAATTGTATTCGTCATCAATAATACTCGTATCCCCACAAAACGTTTCAAACAGTTCATCGCTCAGCCAATAATTACTTTCAGAATCCTGCGGTTCTTCTTCTGTAATGGGAGCGATTCTTATTGAGCGTCTCGCACCTGGAAAATATATGGAGAGGACAGCAATTACCGGTTATAACGATAACCAGTAATAATAGTTCGATGCACTGGAGACTCCACTGGGTGAAAGGCTCCTTACAATAAATATTTATGGGACTTGCTTCTAAGACGCAAATCTCTGCAATATGTTTGGTGGACGGTACAGGTGGATGTTTTTGAAGTACTTTTGTTCTTTCCCTAACTTCCAGTTTCTCCGATGGTCTTGCCATCTTCGAATGTATTAAACATATTATTACTTTATTTGTTTTGAGTCGCAATATTTAATTCATCTTTGCATCTCTGCAGATAATTCTAGAAATTCATGAAGTGTGTTGCTCACAAGTTCCTTTGAGTTGGTCAGGGTGTAGAACGAGTACAACAGTCAGATATGTTATGTTTAGTTTATGTTATGAATTTACTAATTCCTTTCAATAATTTTTCATTTGGGAAGAGTCCAGTTAACAAAGAGAACTGCAGATGATGGAGTAAAGAGATTGATTTCTTCGAGTCACTGGTTCGTAATTCGGTTGCTTTATGAGGGAAAATGAGGGCACGCAGTTTACAATCCGTGATTCCAATCACAGTGACTTTCAAATGGTCTGCTAATTTCTCTTGCTATATCTAGGAATACAGCTGCTAGAACCTCCGTACGTAGTTCTGCAACTAGGGAAAGGCGTGATTATGCAATTTGATTGTATAAGTGCTGTTGACGAGACAAATAAACTCGCAATAGTTCGTTTCCTGCAAATATTCTATTTATTACATTATATCATTTTTATCGTATAGAATGCATACCCACAATTTTGGTTTCTCGTATACGAAGTACTGATACGTTTTCAGAAAAACACATTTATGGAACCCCGAAACCAGTGTTTTTTTCTTATTTATATATTTAATATAAGAATTTTTCGTATAAGCAGTGTAGCCAAAAAACATATCTTGGTAATTTATTAAATAAAAAAGTGTTTTCTTCAAATATCACCAGCCAATCTCTACTTAGGTTCTTCGCCAAAATTGACATTCCTCAATTCACATGACCAACGCCGCGATCGCTTCAATTTGAAACGGATCTTATAATTTTCCGATGTACTTTACATGATGCTTCAACAATATTTTCTCAACAATAACTCCAAATGTTTTGCTCAAAAAGCTCGGACAGAGCACGCTTATAATTATTGTGCAGGTCGAATTTTCACACAAAATCTTCAAATTTTTGAAACTTACAATCGTTTAACACGTTTGAACATTTTCCACCCATTACATTTTTAACATAGACAGTTTTTATTACTCAAATATGTGTATCATTAGCTGTGATAGCAAAAATACGAGGACGTATGTGCTGTTGTAGTATCACTAGTATTTGTTTACTTCTTGACACAATAGAGGAAAATTAAATTAAAATATGACAAAGGTCCAATTTTTATTGTAATCTTTGCAACTTCAAAGACTACAAATAATTTTTAGACACTCTCCTACAAATAAATGATTAACGATAGAAATTATTTCTTAAAGGAATCTGTTACACGATATTACATTTTCAAATCGTATTGTGTAATCTTTTTCAAAACAGTGTAGTGTTCGCGTAAATGAGAGGAGACAGAGTTAATTTTTATCGGACCTGTCCTGGAACTTCAATGTGGAAGCTAGAGACTTCCTTTCCATAGAATGTATTCCTTAATATTAGATCTTTAAATAATGCCATGTTCACTTTTTTCAAAATATTCGAAGTTTTATTTTCAAGACGTTTTGTTTTCGGTGTTAGTGTCACCTCAATATTAAAAAACTGTTTTCTCAGCCAATCGCATAGGGTGTGGTTTGTGGGAATCTAAAACCAACATTTCAAATCCTTAGTCAAATATTTTGAAAATGATTTGAAAGAATGAAGTACAAAATTTTAATTGAATGGCAGAAACTCATTTCCAATTAAACCGTTCGAAAAACGAAAGATGGCTGAAGTGTTAGTAAGATAGAAGATCCATTATTATTATTATTATTATTATTATTATTATTATTATTATTATTATTATTATTACATAACGAAACTGTTATCAGTATTACGAGAAAGCATGAGCTGTAGTAACACAACTAAATTATTAATAAACTAAGACCAGCGCATGTAGTAGCACGATTTACGGTGATAACGATTGGTAGGGTGAGGAACTGGAAGATCAAACATGCAGAGATGCTACAAATTTGCTAAATGTTGAAAACATTAGTGTGTATATCCTGCCAAGATCCGTTTCGTTGGATAATGCTCTGCTCGTTTTCCTGACCACTTCTAGGCGAATACCGGAATAGCGCGCTATGCAACGGATATACATCATCTGCGACCCGTCCGTACACATACATTTGTTTCCATTTTTCGAGACGAGCGATAGACTGATATCCAATTCTCAAATGGCCAATCTCCCACTGATTAAGGAAGATATTCAAGCAACGTAGCCAATAGCAAACAAGTTGCGAGATCCTCGAGGTACTATGAATGTGAGTTCCATTGTGTAGGTTAACCGAAAATAAAGAATGTAGAAGAAACACATTCTTAAAAAAGAGAGAGAACGCAAAAAATACACAATATTTACAAACGAACATTCTCATGAGTGAATAATGTAAATTATAGAAAGCAAACATATAAATTGATGAACAAATATGTACACTCTGTTTTATACCACCATTCAAAAAATATTGTTCCTTCGGCGTAATATGTCAACCAGTAAGAAACCCGGGCGGCTGTTTTCCCATTTCGTGTTAACGAAACAAGACGCCATGACGTGTTATTCGCGTTCTGACCGTACCGTCAGTTGGTTTCACGCGTCAAGTATTGGCAATCGGTTTTCACGCGTGACGAGTCGTTCTCCGTCGGCAGCGCCATTCGCCTCGCCCTCCGCCCATCCCCACCCCTCCCCGCCTCACCGCGGCGCGCGGAAGCCACAATGCGGACGGAACAACGGCGCCGGAAACCGGCGCCTCTGTGCGGCGCGCCCGCAACCCCCGCCAGCGCCCGCCAGCGCCCGCCGGCGCCGCCCGCCGAACAAACCGCGCTTACGACGCTGCAAACCCCGCGGCGACGATTATTATGCTCGGTCGCGCCCTCCACTCCGCCGCCGCGTTCTCGCAGCTCACCGACCCCTCCCCATCCAGCTCCATCCCCAGCCGCGTCGCCGGGCCCGCGCCCGCCGCACCGCCCTGCCTCGACCACGCCCTCCGTTGCCCCGTCCCGCCCCTGCGGCTTGTGTGGTCCTGCGCTTCCCCGCCCCGCCACTAGCCGCCTACCAGCCCCTTCCCGCCACCACGGCCCCCGCGCGAGTCCACGCTCGGGCGTCCTCCCCGTCCCCTCTCCCCGCCGTGGAGTGTGCGCCGCCGGACTCGCCTGCCTGAGCGGGTCGCGTCCGCTCCCGTCTGCATCTGTCGGCGCCTGTTAGCCGCCGCGCCGCGCCGTGCCGCGCCGCGCCGCTCGCCCGCGCTCGCTCCAGGATGTGACGCTGACCCGAGCGGCGCCGTCTGCCGGCGCATCGCACTCGCCGCGCCACACGGGCAGCTTTCCGCCTCCCCGCGCAGCTGTTACTTGCCACTCCCCTCACTCCCCTCACTCCCCCTCTACCACTCTCTCTAGTACTGGCTCAGTTTCAGCTCACTGCGCTCACTTTTCAACGATTCTGATCGGTGGTCCCAGGGTTCGAGTCTCGATAGTAACAGATTTTTGTCTCTGGCTAAGTCGAATTCAGCCGTTGTTTGGAGAATTGTAGCGGTCGGCGGCTCTCATCGATAGTTTTCCGTGATTTCTGCGATCAGTACCAGATAAATGAGCATTACCCTAACAAACAGGCCAAGGACCGCGCGCGATCTTCCCTTCCTCTGCCTTGTCCTATTCTCACCCGTTTCTTACACACACTAAATCTAACATGCACAACATTATCACACGTCGAGGCGCCAGACAGGAGCTTAGAGCTTGTCCTAGTGGGACGGTGCTTTACTGGGAAGAGATTCCTGAACGACGAAAATCCCCGCTAGCTGACTTGTAGGTCGGCGCCGGATTTCACCGTTCAGCGGAAAAGGAATTACCGTCACTTCTCGGGATACAAAAATTAACTACACTAACGGCACTAATGGTCATAGCAGTTGACGCGCCAGGATGCCCGGAAACATTAATCAATCAAGCTCTCTCTCGTTTCATTTTTGGCACTTTTCCTCGTAGCGCTCGACTCCCCATTTATTTGTCAGTTCGCTCTCAATACATCCGCACGGAACATCGTAACATGTAACCTTGCATGTTTTCCTCCTTTTCAATATTTTACATTCATCAGTGGCAACCTTTCTCATTCCACATCCCTCCCCATACCCGCGGTGGTCTCCACAGCGTCCCTGCCTTCTCGTCGGACCGGCGGCTCTTCCCTGCCACGCCCACGTTCATAAATGCAAATCGACATATTCTACGTCTGGTGGTTCTCCCTCCGCTGCGCTTGCTCGCCCATCGCGCCCGTTCTTTCCCCTCGGAGCCCGTCGCCCACTCTTCGCCGCCCTTGCCCCCCCCCCCCTCCGCCGGCCACCCGACGTCCCGCCGCGCCGGCTCCTCCCTCTCACCCTTCGCCGACCCTTCGTCGCCGCGCGTGTATTGTTCTGGCGCCCTAATAGGGCACCCGGAGACGTAACAAGTCTCGTTACTCGAAGTTTCATCGGCTGGAACTGTATTCCCGCAACTCGCGCAACTCGGCGGCTGGAAAGTAAACAATGGGGTCGGCGAGGGCGAAGTTCGCCTCCTCCTCACTTATCGCTAATGAGGGCGCGTCGCAAAGCGCTGACGCGTGCGCGTGCCGGCGCGTGCCGGAGCGTGATTCGCGCGTCCCCGCGGGGCGCCCCCTCCCCCGCGGGCCGCGCCGCTTCTTTAGCGTCCGCGACCTACCGAACGTTCTTACACGGGTCCAGGCCAAGAAGGGATGTTATTCCAATAACGAAACAACACATTCAACGTTTGTTTGAAGTTTAAACTTTCAAGTAAGGACAATTTGATGAGTTTTGTCACAACTTATTACAATTGCGCGATTTCAAATGCACTGATTCAATTACCGGATTAACCCTTTATCACACGCAGTCGGCATTTCAGATGATTGAGTTGTTCTTCCGTTTATGGAGCGTCATTGAAACTTTTGAGAACACCGCCCTTTTCAGAACCTGTCTGCTATTGTTTTTCAAATGTCATAGCTTCATGTTGATGACAATAAACTTTATGCTGTCTTCATTAGAAGAGTCTCAACAGAACCGTCCGCGGCGCCGCATACCGCAGACTAGACCTTGCAGTGCAGTTTACAACAGATGAAGCTATCTAACATATATCGTTATCAACGTTGCTTAACATTGTAGTTTCATAAAGGTTTAAAATCGATATCAGAAAATGTATTTTATGTGCGTTTGCTCCTGAAAATCCTAGTAGTCAATTTGTGAAGCGAGATCAGCTCAAATTAGAATGATTGATCTGAGAGATCACCGCGTGTACTCAATCAACTTTTACTAGCGATTTTGCGCAGGGTTAAAATAGAGTGAAAAATGCCAAACATCAACAGTAGCATTTAAGCGACGATTTTTCCCGCGTTCCTGATAATATACTCTTAGTGCTGATTATCAATAATTTGAAATGTTATTTAAGTGGTTTTGATGAGAATGCTTCAAAGTTTACTGCTCACTACATTTTGAAAGCTCGTTTCCATCAGAAAACGAGAAATTTAAATTTTAAATATTTTCATATACCCGTATAAATTTACCACTCTGTGCAAAGTCTGATTTAATTGAGATTGCAGACTTAGAGACTTAGAGAGTACGTATGACCATGTCCTCATTTCCATTCCATCGTTCTCAGTTATCTTCTTCATAATACATTAAACACATTGATTAACATTTATGCTCTTCTTTTATGTTTTTCAATGCTTTTGCCGTTTCTAAACTCGATCTAAAAGACTGTAAATATAAAATTGTCAATTATTATCCATTCAGAAAATTCCTGTGATTCACTTTTATTTTTTAATTCTCGAACGCAGACCGAAAATAAGATCAATCGCCTGTTTGTTTAGTATTAATCATTAGAATTTACATAAGAAATCTTGAAGTGCTGAAGATACATTGAATTTATCTTCGGGAATATATTGCGCCTTTAAAAGTTTTTCTTTGGTTTGTGTATTCCTGTCCTATCATTATAGATAGACTGGATTTTAAAATTAAGATAGTATCTAAAAATTTAAATATTATTATCTTCTTGAAATTTAGATATTAAATATTAGTTCTCCGTTAGTCTCCCTAGATTTCAAATTGGTGACTTTACCACATATTTCACTATTCTCCTTTCAGTGTACTGAAGCTAAGCTACTGGGGCGCAGACTGCTCTGGCTCTTGTCGCAATATTTTATCATAACAACCGCAAGAATACGTTTGATGGGGTTTGATAAAAGTTAAATTGATAGCCTTTTTTGTCATTTTTGCAGCATTTCAGAGTGCCTTCACCCTCTCACGTTGTCCGGCTAAGTTGCGGCAGACAGAATGGATCCTTGTTTGGATATAAACATTACACGCCACAGTAAAAAGCTTTCAAATTAATCACATTTTATGACGGTTCGAGTAGCTTTTCACAGTGTTATGATTGCACAATACGCCGCCTAATCCAGGGTCATTATCAGGGCAGTAACATTAACAGTGCGTAATTCGTAATTAACAGTGCGTCTTTTACGCAGGGAGTGAAAGCTGTGACTCTCGCTCCGCTCATCCCTAGCCGGCGCCCCGCCCCCGCCCACTTACCCATTCCCGCTTTCTCCTCCACCCCCGGTCGTCCCCCCCTTGAAACCCGCTCCCGTGTCGGACTCGCTCCCCCTCGCCGTCTCACACTCTCCGCCCGTATTATCTGCGACGCTTCGCAAGTTTGGCGCTGCGGCACAAGTTGGTAAAACGCAAGTTCGTGTAGGGGCGAGGAACGACGAGGTATGGATATCGAAAGAGTCCTGGAATAAGGCCCAGAACACTTTGCAGAATGGATATTGGGAGAAGGCACTGCATCAAGATCGTTCAATAGCTGTGGGGGGAGAAGCAATATGAAGTAGAATGTTCTGAGATTAGCGATGAAAAGTATCAAGAGATCGTTACGATCAAGAGAGCTTATTTTTCATGAAATTCTTCGTAGAGGATTCTTAATCGAGTGTGAAGTTCGTTTCCCAAAAAATCATGTCATCTCCTATAAAATTTAATGGAAATTCCTTGTACATACAGGAAACACCAAGAAGAATTATTAAGTTAAATTAATGACTAAGACATATGAAAAACATTATTCTCAGACCTTCTCGCGCAACGTACATCAATAACATAAAGTCATTGAAATAAAATTCATTTTTGACGGTAGAGATGAAGGAACTAACTCCATTAGATTTGCAGGGAAAAAAATCAGAATTACAGAAATGTCTTATTCTGTTATTAGTTTGACTATCTTTAAATTATAGGCAATAGAAAATGCAGGCCATATCAGAGGCAAAGATCGGGGACAAGCAAAAACAATTGTTCCAAATTCTCTTTCGTCCGTGTTCAGTCATAAGTAGCTCACAATATGAGACGTGTTAATCATAAGCACGTAAGTGATCGCGTCATGCCGCAAGGGTGCGAGGCTAGCTTCTACCTTGGGTGGCTGGACACTGTGCCGCTCTCACACAAGCATTGTGCGATTCTCTACAAAGTTAACGACAAACCAGTTAAACATGAGGCAACAGTGAATTTTCTGTATAACAATGTACTGTAATATGCGTCATGCTAAGTTGATGATAATCAGAAGTTCGTAAGTGATTGCGTGAAGCAGAAGTAGCCACGTGTATATGTCGCTGCTAGACAAGCAATTGTGCATTCTTTCACAGCTTCGCAACAATCCTGTTAATGCGGGCACGTTAGCTCTTTGTGCCACAATGTATTGTAACGCACATGTTAGTGAATGCTCTGAGAATAAACTATTCTCTCAACATGTGCTACACGTGCTCGTCTCATAAGCAGTAACAATCGCATACCTATTGTGCAGCAATGTCCGCTTCCGCGGCATTCAAAGTAACTTTCTAAAATTGCCAGTTGTAATTTACGACATTCCTACGCTTCTAGTTGCCACTAATGACTGCCAACCGTCATCCTCATCTCCTCCTCACAACACATACCCTGCGTACGTGTGCAGTCTTCAAGACTACACTACATCACCATAATTCTGTTTGTATTTAATGAACCATGTTCTTCATGGATGCACTGCCACATCATGCTAAGTTGCATATTCAACTCATAATGAAAGTTAAGCAACCAACACAGTTTTCAATTGTAAATGCTTACGACCCTTGCAATATTTCAATGTTAATTGCAAGCAATTGAGTCTTAAATTGTACATGCCTACAGCTATTGCGAGTGTTTAAGTGATTTCGACATAGATGAAATCATAATTGTAATCAACTGTATTTACTTCGTTTTAAGTATATATTTTTCTCTTCATGTACAATTCTCCCAAAGTAATAGTGACATCTCCTGTAGATACTAACATTTACAGGGAATGTGTCCGCGACGCCTCATACGTGGAAGTCTTCCGAGTCGATAACATAGCTATCGAAGGTAAGTGGGAGGAACTGGCTGCTAGCTCATCCGAGCCATTTCAACAGTCCACTGCCTCCTCATTCATCTCCCAACAACAATAACGACAACAACAATAATAATAATAATAATAATAATAGTAATAATAATAGTAATAATAATAGTAATAATAATAGTAATAATAATAGTAATAATAATAATAATAATAATAATAATAATAATAATAATAATATGCACATGTGTGATATTCCTCATGCCAAAGGGCTCCAACAGAAATAATTGAGAAAAATGGACGTCTAATACATTGCACCACGAAAGTTTCTCCGCACTCAGCCGAAACGGACGACTACTAAAAATTGCATTTATGTTGGGAGCAACCTCTTAGCATCACTTTGTTTCAGGCGGAGAAATGTATCTTTTATCGGCACCAGATCTGGAAGATATGCTACCGATATAATTTCCGTTGCATGTACTCTCACCAGCAAGGTTTCACTGCGGAGATGCTTTCGTGGCGCACTATACAACGTGTTTGAATATCCTTCAGAAACTCTTAAAGTGTGTGTGTGTAAGGTCCTGGAAGAACACTGAAGTGGTAACAACAATCTTAGAGAACTATCGTTGCACGTAGATGTACTCGTAAGTAATTAAGAAGTAGATCTAATGTATTATTGACTCAGTAAACACGAAAAAGAGAAGTAATAAGCAAAGAAATATGTCTGGTGCTTTTAGAGTTTATCACTTATGATTCGGACCCACATGGATGGATTATTACTTTTTGGTAAATATTTTTCTGTGCTTTTAAGCAAAACTCTGCCTGCTACAAGTCACTGGCAGTAACTAAAATGGTAATATATTTCAGTCTTTCAAATTTATTTTTCTTCAATAATTTACCCAAACAAGAAATAAATATTAATGAAAAAGTATAAAAGGAAAAATAGGGAAAGTAAGTATTCATGTATTTCATATTTTTTTGCATCCCCACGAGTTTGGCCGTCAATTTTGATTTACAAACTATCGGACTATATTAAGATGCTGAAAAGGGATGGACAAGCTGGTCTCGAATGTCAACCAGCGACGAGTTCACTAAGTAAGACTACTCGTCTTTCCTAGGTTTCTCTCAACTCTTTGCAAGAAAAAAGCATCATTAAAAAAACACGCAGCCAGTCTGCCGCCCGCAATAAGCATTAAGTGACAGTAGTTAAGAAACCGAAAATAACTACACTATAAAAGAGTAAGGAAGAAGAAGGAAATTAATTTTTACATAATTTTACATTGCAGAACAAATTCGTTCCAACCTTGTGAAGACCACTACTAAATTCCACATTTCGTGCTCCAGGAGATTTCATTCTATCTCACAGTACTCGTTGCGCTCAACTGGCAGTTACGATGAAATCCAAACTCTGAATTGAATTTACAACTCGCAAATGGACCGTGTAGATGCGGGACCTGTGAATGTCTCACTCGCCTAACCCTTTCCCGAGATAATTTATAATGAGTTCAGGTTACCTCCAAATATCTTTGATTACATAAGTTTCACGAGTTAACCTTTACTTGTAGACAAAGTATGTTTTCGTAGGTGCGTTAAAGCTAGTTCTAGTTGTAAAATACGTTCAGAGGACATTACATTTCCTCATAAGTTCTATGTACAAAAAGAGAATCTCCTCTAGTGTCAGCAATTAAACAGAACTCAAAATTCTACATTTTCCTGAGACAAATCCAACATCTCTTAGTTCCAGGCGGAGAAATGTATCTTTCATCCGTTCCGGATCTGGAAGATATGCAAAACCCTTTCATATTAAGCGCGCTCCGGTCGTTCTCTGCGACTCGTTTATTTCGCGCCGGAACTTTCAACAAACGTCAGATAAAGGGCGTGTTGTGTGCACGTGCAAACCGCGGCGGAACGCAAAAAGTACACGGGACAGTTAATGATCCGCGCCCGGGCTGGCGGGTGGGGACGGGAACGGAATGGGGATGGGATCTGGCGATGGGGAGGGGGCGGGGAGGGGAAAGGAGTCGGGAGGCGGGGGAGGGGGAGTGCAGCGATGCGTTGCGCGTCTCGCAGCGGCGCGCGCCCGCACAAAAGCGACGCCGCGCGGAATCGTCACCGGCCTCGTGATTTATGAGCGCGGCCCGCGAAGAAATCTCGTTAAATTCGTCCGTTCCACGAAACGCGACGGTTTACCCAAGAACCACAGTGTCAACAGCACGGGGCACAAAACCGAAACGCAACGCTGAGAACGAACGTCGCCGGCGCGCCGAGTTCGCCTCCTACGGCAATCCCATTAATTACTTAATTAATTAATGTCCCACACGGGAGCAGACAAACGCTGCGAACGGCGGCTGTCAACATTTCGCGGCCGCGAGGCAGCGGGGCTGCTGGGTTGCGGGGCCGTGAAGCGGCGGGGTGGGGGCGGGGGCGGGCGCCGAGCCGGAGCGAGGGGAGGAGGCGAAGGGGTGTGCGGCCCGCAGGCTGCGGCGGGCGCGGGAGCAAGCCTGGCGGCGGCGCTGCCCGCCACTTAAACGCCGAGCGGTCGAGGCCAAGCAGTTCCTAACG
The DNA here is from genome assembly GCA_038098605.1 of Gryllus longicercus. Classification (NCBI taxonomy): domain Eukaryota; kingdom Metazoa; phylum Arthropoda; class Insecta; order Orthoptera; family Gryllidae; genus Gryllus; species Gryllus longicercus. Next base: position 3,715,644 of record JAZDUA010000109.1, on the reverse strand, counting down.
AGATAAACACGCGCCTACGCCGCACGGCCTAACAAGCTCAAGCTTCCCTGTAACGCGGAGCCGCCCCCAGGGCTGGGCGGGAACGGGCAGTTAGGGGAACGCCGGACGGAGTTGGGTAGGCCTGCGAAAAAGCGTGGGTAGGGCGGGTGGCGGGCCGCACGGAGCCCTGGTGAAGGCAGTGCAGGAGCAGGATGACAGCCGGGGGATGATCGGACGGGCAGCGTGCGGGTGGTGATTCGCTCGGGGGCAGTCGGGAGAGCTGGTGAGGTCAGGGCTGGCAGGAGGGGGAACGGAGGGGCGGGGCCGGGCCAGTGCACGGTTGAGTGGGTGAGGGTGGGCGCACAGTGAAGTGTGCGGTAGGTCGGGTGAGCGGTCGATGGACTGGAACGGGGCAGGCTTCGCTGCTGCGGCAAATATGCATCTCCACGGACCATTTATTGCAAAACGAAACCCAATTTTTTTGGTTTCGTAATATACAGCCTAGGGCGTTACAATTATACAGCCGGTTCATCAGTTTGACAAAGGGAGCATTAAAAGGTCCTTCACGAGTTTCGTTTAGCAGTGGTGTTCGGACGTCCCCAGCTCCTCTGGGCTTACCTTGTTTACTAGTCGTGTTGAAGCGAGAGTTCGAAACTGAAAACACGGTAAACGTCCTTCAAACTTCACTAACAAGCACTACTACGAAGCACAAGGCAACAGTAAAATGCAACATTTAAAACTGGAAAACTAATGTTACTTTCTCAATAGTAATGTAAAATGAAATAAAATGTAGAATCAAACGTGTTAAAAATTGATAATATCCTGTCCCACATTAGGTTAACGTATAACAGCTATGTCAGTAGCAGTAACAATGATTGTACTGATGAATTAAGTATATCAAATATTCATAATTTCTCACATTATGAAAACGCAAGTGAATGAAAGTGCCAAAGATTTTGAATTAGAACAACAAAATATGCAGCAATGCAATATATACGTCAGTATCAAGTAATGTATTTCAGCCTATGGGTCAATGACCATCTCCATCAGATTTTTGTCCAGTTTTCCTAATCCATTGAGCAATCGCTGAGTTGGTCTTGTTTGCTTCTGGGCATAAATGTAGTTTCACTATGCGAAGATTGTTTTGAGCACAACTAGCAACAAGTAAGCAACAACTAAGCAACAAGTAACTAGCAACTAGCAACAACTACCACTACCTTTTGAAATACTATAAAGTCCAATCTGTAGTTATTTTACCGATGCATATGAGTTTTCTTTAAGTCGGGAGCAAAAATTTATAGTTTTCCAAATGTTGCTTACCTTGCCTTCTTGGTACTTTCTATTCAACTATGAATAGAGATTCTGGAACTCAGGAAAACGTGCGCACACTATAATTCTTCTCCAAACTATACATACACTTCCTACTATTTGTTGACAAAAATATATCTAAATCTAAATCTCATCTTCAACCTCAATTATATTCTCTGCCAGAATTATTACGTACTCAACAGTAAAATATAGATCAGCGTTTGCCAACTGAAGGAGAAATGACATCAGAGACGAATTCCCCTCCAAGGCAGGCACACGGAGAAGCAGTGCGAGCAAAGGGAGGGGGGAGGGAGGGAGGGAGAGGCAGACGGCAGACGCCGATAACGAAAACCAGTGGGCCTTCGCTGATGTTTCAGGGGACATGAGTGAGAGACCATCTACACCCGTTAATTTCCTTTCGGTTTGGAAAGAAAAGTTTCCTTTTCTAGATACTGTAACAATGGTGAAGTGTTTAGTGTATTCAAAAGAACTGCAGTATGTTAAAAAGTTCAACTGACAGAGGCATTACACAGCCTTGGAAATCAGAGAAACCCGCGAAATGAAAATAATTTCTTAGAATTTACAGATAGTCTCTAATTATGAAATGAGAAAAGAATTTTGCAGATAGAAGTTTATGGAAGAGCATTGTACTTTTCCCAAAAAGTTAGCTAATAGAAGAATGAAGTGAAATTACAGTATTGATCATTCGGATATTGCTATGAGTTATGTAATAATGTGTGTTATCTAATATAATCCTTCATACTATTATTGAATCATAAACATTCGAAATAATAATTGCCATTTAATGAACGTAATAATCGATTTTCCAAGCGAACCTCTTTCCCAGCATTTCCATTCCATCATTGAAACACTGTGCGCCCGCCGCCGCGTCGGGCACTTTCTTTGCTCCGCCGCTCGGAGAAGGAGAACGAGAGCAGGTGTCTGTGGCGTCACAGAGCATTGTGTTGGCAAGCACTGAGCTAGATGACTATTCTAATAAAATAAAGGAAAGTGAAATCTGAAATTTGGACTTTAATGAAAGTGAAAACTTAAATTTTGGCAAACTTATAATCTTACATCTATCAATAATGTAAACTCAAAAATGTGGCTGTAAATGCTTTTTTGCTACTCATAATAAAGATATTGAGAATCACATACCAATATTATTTCTTACTATTGAAGTTTTTTGAAAATATCATCATTTCTTTGATTCTAAATGCAAACAATATTTCTTGTGTAGAGACCTAATTACACAAATGTTTTCAGTCCTTCTGTATAGTGTTAGAGTATTTTATACCAATGAAGAAAATCAAAGCAGAACTAAGAAAACAATCTTACTTAGTTAACATCGTCTACAGACTGTGAGAAATAAAGGGAACTATTATAATTATGTTCAATTGAACTTACAGAAACAATCAAAATAGAAAATACTTGAATTAAAGATAATATTTAACAGTACAATGAAAGTTAAAATTGGAAACAAAAGTAATTTTAAAACTCATGTAAAAACTTCAAAAGAATAAATCATACTCACGCATATTGTAAATTAGAAACAAGATGTGTAAGATGCTTCAATAAACATCATTACACAAATTAAAAACAACGAAAATGTCAAATTCATAAATGTATAAACTGTCACAAAATACATACAGCAAATTATAGAGAACATATTATTTATTTTAAAAACAAAATATCTCTCTTGTGCTCCTTCAAAATAAAAAATATACTCTTATGATTCTCCAAATTTCTTCTGAACTGTTATGCGTATTCAACATATTCTCAACCTAAATTAAATTTTATGAATGCAGGTTCTTCAAATATTTCCCACACATAAATAGTACCAAAAAAATTCCAAAATTACTAACAGTACCATTAGAAGCACAAAATTGTCCTCAGGCATAATTATATAATTACATCACCTCAGCCAACTAATGACAATTCCATAATTCCAATTATAACACCTCGAATAATAAACGTATCAGTTCCACTAATTTAAAAATTTAAAAAACAAATATTACTAGCAAAATTAAAAATTGTATAATGAATTTAAAATTACATTAGCACATTGGATTTTCAATGAATTATTCAGACAACTTTCAGAATTTAAGCATTTTCTTCATGATTGATAAGTGAATATATATTATGTAAAAGAAACACAATGATGTTAAGATTAATTCCCCAGGATAAAAATTTATAGAGTTGCCCGACTTTCAATGCATAAACGGGGGGAAGTCACTATAATTATAAAAAGAAAACTAATCTATACTAATATTTTGGTACCAAATTCACAAGACTTAGAAATGGTTGCCATTTAAATTTCTCATTCCATAGGTAACATAACCACAATTTCTGCCTATAAAATTCTGAACAAACTACATCCAATTTTACATTCTAAATACTATATTTAGCTACAATGAAAAAATAATTTTAGTGAGTGATCTAAATGCAAAACACACACCTTGAGGATGTAAAACTACAATCCCTTGATGAAAAGTGCTATTTAACATTTTCACTTCAGAGAGTTGACAATTCATACTCAATCGCAACCTACTCATTTTTCTTATAGTAAAAATATAAATCCCCAAATACTCAATGTAATACCAAGTCAAATATAAACTTGCCTATATTTGAATGCCTAATACCAGCCTTAAATTCAGATCATGATCCAATTTTCATAATTTTTAATAAAATTTCCTCATCATTTTAGTCTCAAAAATTCCCTTCTTAGTGAACCAATTCACTAGTAACATTTTCAAACAAACATAATAAATTTAAATTCATATCCAAATCAACTGAACACATCCTAATATACTGATTTATCAATTATAAAGTTTGAAAAGAAGAAAAGATCAATTGAACTTTCTACTTTCAATCATTATATTCGTAATAAAATATAAACAAATACAATACCTAATTTTTTTGTTATTGAACATAATTACTTATAAACATAGATTACAAAGAATACAGCAAATTACTCATAACTCATCACTTAAATCCACTTTAAATACAACAAAAATAAAAGTTTAAAATACCTGAGAACTTCATAGACATTCAAAGTTTAACAATTTTACCTGAAAATCACAACCTACCTCTTCTTTATTATGGTGAGTCATAAAATTAATAATTAATGATTAACAACAAATTTGAAAAGTAAAATCATGAAATATAGTAGCTACCACAAGCTGATATTTTAGCCACACATTTTGAAACACCCTTCTCTAATAAATTCTCTTTTAATTCTTCATTTTCAATTTATTTCACAAGAACTAAATAAAAATTTGTATAGACTGCCAGAATAAAATTTATCTCACCATCAAAAATTAATTAGTTTATTTAAAAATTCAAAATAAAAAATATCTGAAGAATACATTAGATCACTGATATTGTAATAAAAAATTAGCTGCAAAAGTAATAAGCTCACACAAGCAAAATACAGTTCTTGCTTATGAAAACCCCTTTTTCTAAATCCTGGAAAACTGCTTTGATAGTACCATCATAGTTCTTAAACCGAAGATCATACAGAAACAAAAATTTAAAGACCTGCACCTTATCAAATTTTTGAGAGTGATACTAGACAGATTAAATGTATTTTTTACTCAATAATATATGCTCTTGTGGACAATTTAATTTCGCAATAATCCTTTGCCTACACATCAAATATTAAGACTAAATGACGATATAGAATATGAACGATAAGAATTTTCAGAAATAAAAACACATGCTTTTTGACATAGAAAAAGTATTTGATAGCATTTGGCAACAATTTTTTAATGGAAAAAGCTGGCTTATTTCACTATATCCTACAGTTAATTAAAAGTTTTCTTACATCTAGAAGTTTTAGAGTTCAAATTAAAACTGATCTACCTATGACCTTATTAATGCTGGAGTCTCTTGGGAATCCATGCTTTAACATATTTTATTTAATATATTTATTTCTCATGGACCAACTCTTAATAACTTTAAGAGCTTTCTTGCTGATGATGCAGCATATTTTACTTCACATAAAGCCTTTCTAACACAAAGACAAATTACAAGCTGACTTAACTGTACTTTCTAACTTTCAAAAATGGAAAATAACTATTAATTCTAACAAATATCAGCAAAAGGATTTTCACTAAAATTTTGAAAACACATACCTTTTAATTTTAAGAAATAAAACAATATAATGGCTTTCCTCCTCTACAAATGCCAATTATTTATGACTACTATTTGACAGAAAGTTAATACGGAAAGACGATGCTTCAAAAATAGATAATAACACAATTATTAAAATCTTAAAATTCTATCCCTTAGTAAATCATTGCTCTAAAATTAACATAGAAAAATCATTTTCCATATTCAAATATAGCTTTATCTGTCTCTTACATACCACTGTAAATATAAGGAGAGGTACAGCTCCTACCAATTTTAAAAGATTACAAGTTATTTAAAATAAATTTCTCTGATGAACATTAAGAACTTCTTGTTTCATTTGTATTAATGAATTTCATCAAGACTTTTCACACATTAAAGTCTAAATTATCCTCAAATTTGTATGCTAATCTACCTTCATACCATGCAAATTAAACATTGTCATGGAAAAACAACTTACTCATTTACAGAAATTAGAGCTCATTATGCTAAGGATTTATTATATCCTCCGTCATTTGCCGTTAATTATTTCAAAATGCAAACCAAATATTGAAACTGTAAAATATATATTTTAAAAAAGTAACAAGACAAAGTTTAGTAAGTTGTTTCTATTATTCCTAAACAATGTGAATCAAATCATAAAAATGTTACTCTACCAAACTGAACTATTGTGTAACTTAATTACAACATTGTAAGATTACAACATTGCTGTAAGATTACAATTGCTTCTTACTACCACCATACATAAATAAAGAAGTAAAAAATAGATAGATACACAAATAAAGAGGTTCTTACATGGACTAACCTATGTAATATTCTTGTGTAATTGTAAAATTAAAAATGTAATTTCCATATGTATTAGTATTGCATAAAGAAACATCAGCATGCCAGGAAAGTCTCTCTGCAGAGGCACCTTGTGCTTGGAACAAAAATTATGTTGGTAGGAGTAACTGTTGGAGGAGTAAATGTAATTTTTAATAGAGACCCTGACACTGCCCAGTGCAGAGAGACTGTCCTGGGGCACTGTATGTCTAAATGAAAAAACCTTCAAAGACTGAATAAATTGAACAAGAATTAATAAAATAAAGTAAATAATTTTGGCAATATATTGCAGTGTAAAATGAACTTTACAGTTGTTTAAAATACATAATTTAAGGTTTGGTCCCAATATAAATTTAATTTTGTAGCACTACACAGTTACTTTAAATATTATTTTTAACTGAATTCTGATAATTTTTTATCAAACTTCTAAATATTTTTAAATTTAAATTGTAATTTGCTGTAATACAAAACATTCTTTGACAATTGTGAAAAAATGTATGACTAACATTTGAAAGTGGAATTTACTGCCCATTTCAATTGTAGAGTACACATTCATTTCGTAAGTTGAACTATATATTTTGATATGCAATTAACATGACTCAATTGCATTTCTTTTTAGTGTAATTGCTTACTTAGAATGTGTAAAACAATATTAAATATCTTAGATGGTATAATATACTTTCATGAAAGAAAAAAGTGCATTTGTAATTATTGTTTTTTAATGATTCACTCGAGATCAACGGGCGAGCGCAGCGTTCACTTCAATCGTCACTAGCCATTAGTCAGCGTTCGAGTGCTCTAATTGCCTGTGGTTGTTTCTACAACTTATTTAAAATACAAACAATAAAATAAACGCGATTTTGTGACTAATGAACCGAATTAGATCGCTCAATTGATGTCACTTATGGGCCACTGACCGCTAGGTCCTGGTCCCGACAGAAGCAGGATTTTCGACCCTAGGTCGAATTCAGCTGGAGAATTCTGCCTGGAGGAGAAACCTAGAGGCCGTACGCTCTGATTGGTAATTTTACGTGTTTTTTCCTATCAACACCAGGCAAATGCCGGAGCATTACTATAACAAACGGGCCTCGGAGCGTGAGCAATCTTTCCTTCCTCTTCCTCATCCTATTCTCATCCCTTACACACATCTACACTTACATTCACTACACTATCACACATGTTGGAAGACCGAATAGACCCGGAGCTTAGAATTTGTCTAAGATCTGGTCGGAAAAAACTACGCAAGTCTACGTAGGCCTCGCCTTCCAGAGAGGGAATCACCACCGCCGCCTTCCTCCGCAATAAAACATGCACTACACGTACATGACTAATGGCCCAAAGCCGTTTAGTGTGTAAGAACTGATACGACAGAAAAAAATGTGTTTTTCTGTACCATTGACCTTAGCAGTTGACGCGCATGGAAATACTAATCAATCAGTCAATCAATCAATCAATCAACCAATCACTGATGCAAATACTCGAGATGGCGTGTCATTTGTGACACGTTGTAGAAGAAGTGAGTGACGCGCCCAACCTCGAACAACGGAGTAAGAAGAATCTGACTGCTCATAAACAATAGTTCACTACTTTGCTTTTGAACATTAGTTCCACCTTTTATGGTGATTTGAATTTTAGCAAGCGTTCCGAAGCACAAATTGGTGACTTCCACATACTAGAGGGCTAGGATAGAGGAAACTCATGACGACCTGGGTGTTCGAACACAATTTAGAAAACCTTCTCCTGTTATGAAACGCTGATGGTTTTTGTGTGTTTGTGACTAAAAACGTAGAAGTTGCGTTCTTGTGTGCCGTGATCACAAAAGTCTATTTCATGGCACGACTTTTATATGATGTTTCCTTTATTTTACAGCAAACAATTGGAAAATATCGGAAATGTCCAAAGAACAAGATTCCCTTTGACATATGTAATTTTTTTATTACTTCATTTCTATTATTACTTACTACACTTTCCATTATTACCATCGACTTCGATGTGACGCTTGTAGCCTCGACTTACAATGTGTTAATGCCAAAGAAAAGGAAAAAACAGTATATGACAAATGGGGAAGAATTATAAGCACAAGGTATAGTATTGAAGAAGAATTCCCTTTTATTCATTGAACGGCATGCAAAATTTTCAATTGAGGGAAACACACACTTATGTCAATATCCTTAATAATTTGATTATAGTGCATAAATTGCCAATTCCTCTCTCTTCTCCATAGACATACACCTTCGAAATTCAAGTTTCATACAACCGTTTGGGAGATTCCCATCAAGGAAATAAATATTAAAAAGAATTAAAGGGGAATGTTGTTTACATTTTTATATTAAAAATATTTCAAATATTCCTCGTTAACGTGGCTAAGGAGCGCGAGTCAGAGGGAACGGCACAATAGTAAATGGTTTCCATTACACGTAATTTATAGTAAACTAAGTTTTTGTAACTGGTTTCCATTACACGAGTGGGAGAGTTTGTCTTTCGATATAGAGGATAAAAATCACAATACATACACACCTTTTTGTGATTTTACTAATTGGGAGAATATTTAAATATAAAATGTATCAATTTCATTATTGTTTGATTTTTTTTCAATAGCACAATTTATATAGCAAGTAGGTAAAATAAACTTATTGATATTCCAGTTTCCTCTGGCAGTAGCTCTATCATATGAATTAACTGTGAAACCAAAAAAAGTCTCAAGGATGGATTTCCGAGTCCACTGCAGCAACATGCATGTGCATCGCGGGTAGTCTATACAACAATTCGCAAGTTAGTGTTGAACCAATAACTCGAACATTAATTTCTGACCTTTTAAAACAGACGCCTTCACTCTTTTCCAGCATTTTATTTTCACGTTTCTAACCTTTTGTAGTCTTTTTCATAAAAATTGTATCTAGGAATTGTTATTATTAAAAATTGTATCTGGGGTCGAACCGTCAAAATTAATTGCTGAAATAGTATAAAAGTGTTTTTTAAAAGGTCAGAAAATGTGAACATTATAATATTGAAAACAGGATTTAACATACAGTTAAAAAATCTACGCAGGAATATTTATTAGAACGCAAATGCTTGCCTTGTGAGCTACCGGGTTAATCGCCACCGTTGCCTCAGTGCGAATTCCGGAAGTCCAACCAGATCGGTCGTTATCGTGCTTTCCTCAGTTATTCCCGAAGAATACTAGAGAAGAGTCTTAAATTAACCACAAACTACGGCACTCCTTTCTTCTTTATTTTGTTTTCACATTTTTTCATTTATCCCGGTCAATCTGGTGATTCCCCATACACGTCATATTCATTCTCCAAAACCTCGAGAGGCTCCGGCAGTACTGCGGAAGTCAGGCCAGAACCCTATCTGAACTGAAGCGTCACGCAAGGAGAAGGAGGGAAGAGGAAGAGGGTGGGAGAGAGGAGTGAATCATTTTTCAAATAAAAACATGCTTGAAGAAGAGTCGCATGCGCCAGATTCGACTCCATCAAAGTGAAGATTTTAGTTTCTGTCTGGGAGGAATTTTCATTTCAAATGTTAAAACACTTTGAATGTTAACTGAGGCACCAAGCCATGCAGATTTCCTGCAGGATGAACCTCAGTTTGGTCGATGATAAAAGAGTTTCTACAATATTTCTACTGTACGAATATTTTAATAGTGTGTCGCCATCGTAGACAGTTCTGCTTGGTCGACGACGGGCCCTCAATCGCCAGGGAACGATGAACTCAACTACTCCTGGGAACGCTGCTCAAGATCTCTCTCTGCAAAAGGTATGCTTTCCAGTCTTGTAGAATAGTTGCTTTCTGATGGCTCACTTGAAGTTCCCTCAAACAGTACGTGTTTGTGTATGACACGTACGTGAATGTGTCAAACCGTTGTGTGCATCATATCCTGGTGGCCTTCTACAAAATGTTGACAAATGAGCGTAATTACGGTCTTTTTCAACAGGACTCCGCAAGCGTACACACTACTTCAGTTTCTTTAAAGGTTTACATGCCGTTTATGGAGACAGAATTATGACACGCGCTTTGTGACCTGCACGCTCTCCTCATCTGAATCCGAACGATTTCTGTCTTTGGGGATTCCTGAAAGATCGCATATGCCCAACAAATCCTGAGACCGAATAATTACGGCACAATAGTATAAGGAACATTCTTTACCGAGTGAACCAGAACTTGTGTAGATGACAATAACGCATCAGAGCAAATGCTGAGTAATTTCAGCATCTACTATAACGTAAGTACAATTAAACTTTACGGTGGCGAGAAGCCACTTTTCCTCTACATAAATTCTACCGACTGGCCTGTCTCGATTCGTGACCTTGTTCGCCGATGTCAAATCCACGCGTGACCGCCACATTTATATAATTGTCGCACTGAGGAAGATATTAGTGATTCGAAATGACACATTTTTGCTTGCTCCCTTTTCAGTAAAAATACACCATAGTGGCATGTACCATAACGTTTTTTACGGCATTCTTTAACTTTTTGAGGAATCTCGTAATAGGTTTGTGTTGGTGTTTTGTCATTTTATCAATGAAACAAACTTGGGGTCTCTGCTCTATTTCACTCTACTATTCTCCTTAGACATATTAGTGATCCGTGTCACCGAATGCTAACAATAGATGTCATGTCACCGAAGTGAGGATCGTTTTTTTCTTTCAATTTTTCTGATTAATATTCGGATATAAATATAGTAAGTACTCTGTCCTCTATTATTATTATTATTATTATTATTATTATTATTATTATTATTATTATTATTATTATTATTATTATTATTATTATTATTATTATTATTATTATTATTAATTATTATTAATAATAATAATAAGAATATTAATATTATTTTAAAGAACGAAAAGAATGGGTGGGGTTTTTAGCTTTTTCCGTAGATTTCAGGTGGACTGTAACTCAATTTGTGTAGTTTTCTTTTTGAGGGTCAATCATATTTGATCGCTGGCTGAATTAAAGCCAATATAGGTACGTCACATTGCGATAAATTAGAATAATTTAATGTTCGGCTGTGCGAGGATCCTCTTTGTGAACGTATGTCAATGTCGAATTAAACAGGAAAATCGCGATCGCGAAAATCATTTCATTACAAATACCTCGAAAAATGCAACAGTGGCGCAATGAAATGTAATTCACAAAAAATCGTGTCGAGTTTTCATGATAGCACATTTATTAAATATTAAACATCAAAAACAAATGTATTAAAAATATATTCGAGCAAGATAAATGCATATAACATGACGGCGAGCAAAGTCGGTTCACTAAATTATTGAATGATTAACAACCAACAGTTGAAGTTAAGTTTCTGTTTGGTAGATCGCGTGTGCATCAACATTTCCTGTTGAAGGGACACCTTACCAGCCCCAAACCCGAACGAAGTTTTGAGTAAAACGAACTTCGCCTCCATTAACAAAAATATATGTTCACGGCAAGAGTGTGTTCTAATTCTTTTCTGTAACAACACAATGACCAAAAGCTTTCAAAATAACCACACTCAATAAAAAATTCCTGCCAATTATCAAAATAACTATATTTGGGTAAGTGTATGTGTATTTAAGACTGTTAATTTTTATATAATATATGCAAACAATAAACATTACAGCATGGATAATACGCGAGTATTTATATTATAAAAATGACTTTTGGCTGTGTGAAATATGATCTTGCAAAGCATCTAGTCGTTGGAGAACACACACTTATCAAAGGAGTTTCGTGTTCAGTGAACTGACGCAGCCCGTCCAGCCCCTTCTTCAGTGGATGTGCAGTCTGCCCGTCGTCAGTGTGCGCTTGTGTCTTGGAGTGACAGGTTCGAGTTTGCGGAAGCTCCGGACTGAGCAACATTTTGTAAGTATTATTAAATGTATCAATGTGAAAATCCTATGCGTATGTTAATGTAAGGTGTGGGAGAGAATGTTGTGTAAAAACTAGTGATTCGTGGTGAACATCATAGTATGTAGTAGTTTTTGTACAGAAATGCGGTGTATGTTCATGTAAATTTCGAATAATTTACATCAAACTCGTTGAAGTGGAATATTCCTTCATTTTGTACTTGGCATGCAATTCACACGTGGTATACAGAGAATTTTGGTTGCAAAGTATGAAATTTTACTAATTTTAAGGCATAACTGATATTTTTTCAGACGGTCTCTGAAATGTTAGTGCCATTTCTGCAATTAGAATCACTATTTTGTTTTGCCAGTCTTGAATAACCTTTATGTTTTCACGTATGAGTACAGCGCAATATTTCCAATTAGCCTAAGAAACAGTTACTGCATGTAAGAAAGATTCACAAGGATGGTTCCTCATGTTGTATTTTTCTTGTAATTATTTCAACAAGTTCATATTTCCTTTTGCAACATAATAATTAATATATTCAATAATTATAATGCGAATGTATTGGTATATATGAATTAGGCATTTCATTTTAAAATACAAAATGTTGAATTATTTTATGGTAGCGAGAATAGCGCCAAGGCAATTACAATATTTTATCGATGTTACAAATTGTGAAATGTAATTATCATTATCAAAAATACTTATTCACATGCTCTTCAGCTACACCGTGCAGTTTTTACGCTCATCATTTCTTAATCGCAATACCTGTAATGATTTATTAATTTCGAAGGTACATTTTTTACCTATTTTTGGCAGTGTTCTTAGATAATTTTTCTTTCTTTCATTAAATGAGTTTGAGTTAAAGCGCGATTTCAGGGAGTGATATCCGAAGACATGAAAATCAGCTGTCTTATGCTAAAACCGAATGTCACTGAACACCGTCAGTGTTCACCAAGAAGTCAGCTAGAACGCTTAATAGTCACGCACTTGGAACGCAACGAGATTACTCAGACCCAGGCGTCAGAAGAAATAACGACCATTGCAATGTGGAATTGCAATAATATTTGTGACATGTTGGTCATAATCGGCCCAATATTTCAGCGATCCACTCAGATTTTGCTATCAATATTTTTGGAGGTGCAAAATATCGTAGTAAGGGCAGAAATGATTATTAGGTTTATTAAGCTGTTTTTGCTCAAATTACAATTAAGTCAGTTTTCTCTTCAATGTAAAGAGCACCTTCTTCTCTAGTTAAAAAATCGCTAAAATTTCGAGAAAGCAGCTTCAAATTCATACTCGAGTTTTCATGGTAGGATGTTTATTAAATATTAACAATCAAAAACAAATATATTAAAAATACATTCGAAAAAGAGAAATGCATATCATATAACGGCGAGCAAAGTGGGCTTCCTTCTTATTTATTCTCGCCTTCACACCAGCTTAGGTGGCTCAGGGCATCAAAAGATGACCCTGCAATACCTGTGACCTGGGGTCCTAGGGTTCGCGTCCCGACGGTGGGTGGATTTTCGACACTAGCGTGTCAGCTAGATCAAATTCATCTGCTGACTGGTGGAGAATTCTAGTAGCCGGCTGCTCCGATAAGTAGTTTTCTGTGGTTTCTCCGATCAACACCAGGCGAATGGCGGAGCAGTACCCTAACAAACGGGCCACTCGCGATATATCCTTTCACTTCCTTACTACACACACTTACATTTACATGCACTATACTGCCACACATGCCGAGAGACCAGTCGGGAGCTTAGAGCTGGTCCCTGCTGGGGCGGTGCCCCATTGGGGGAGATATCTGGTTGGGGAAAATCTCGTAAACCGACGGGTAGTTCTGTGCCGGTTCTCGCTATCGATCGGGGAATGATCATCGCCACCTACCGCGATAAAACATGTACTACACTTTCGAGACTAATTGCAGTTGACGCGGCAGAAATCATTAATGAATGAATCAATCAATCACCTTCACTCTCTCTCTTTCCCTCTCTCGGCTCTCCAATACGTTTACGAACATCTATCAGAATATTTACCTTCGCGTAGTGACGCGCGTCTAAAGATCTGAGCATCAAAATTGATTCCAGTAAAAACATATTTTCAATTTTAAAACCTTGTTTTACGAAGTGCGGAATGTTTCCAAGAGTCCTCTATTTAGAATTATTAGCTACGATTGTTGTAACCTAAAAATAAAATGTTAGTAAAAAGGTGACACCTTCAATTGGTGGCGTAGTAACTATCAATGAAAAGTGCTTGCCAAATTTGCAAATAACAGTTTCCATATTGAAGAAACATTGTTTTTCCGCATTGCATTCAGAATGCAATTTTTTAATTAATTTTGGGTAATAGTTATTTAAATAAAAGAGTATATAAGTATAGCTTCATTTAAAAAGTGTCAGTCATAATCATCTACGAGTGAAAAGTTCTGTTATAATGCGTTTCACATGAGTTTCTCACGAGATATTTCTCCCTGTTTGTTAGGGAGCATCTAATGTTCATTTGTTCGAACGCAATCAAGGAGATTTCGTGTATCTGTCGAGCACCTATGCATACGGGACTGCCTAAAAATCGGGGGCAAATGTCACATGTGTAGCTCCGTTAGAATACCCACTTTTTGTCTAATGCACCTGTATGACTGAAAAAAGGAAGTTTGGAAACGGTGTGATGTGGCAAAAGACGATTCCAGACCAAATCTGGTGAAAGAGCAGAGGTGTATGCGATGTACGAGGGCCTGCATTCAACGGCAGTATACTTGGGCTTCGAGCAGAGCTGCTGAAATGCCAGATTTAGACCAGGCTGCTCGAGATGGTCCGCCTCTAGACCAGAGTCGATCGCACACGAGCGCCTCCCCTTCTGTGCGGTGACTCGACAAGTGGCAGGCCACATCGGTTTTCCGCAGATAAGTGTTGAGCCAGTTCACGCAATGTATGATGAGCGCTGGTCTAGAGACACTCACTTCCAAATGGTCGCAGTACTTGCATTGCCCGCCGAGGGAGCTGTAGGACCTTAATGTCATTGTAATACAGTTTGTTTAATAGTAGTAGTTTGATCAATAAATTGTAAGAACCTTTTTTAAGATTTTCATTTGAGTCATCATCGAATTTTAGGGCGGTTAGAGGGCCCTTCTTCCGTTCTGTCCCCTCTTGATGAAGCGATCGTTTCTCCTGAGGCAGGCGCCCGCCACTGCACTCAGGCCGCCGCGATCAAACGCTCAGGGCAGGCCATCGCCTTCCGGAGCCAATACCCCGGGTGGCAGGTGTCCTGTTCCTGTAACAGCTCGCAGACGAGGGGCGGCGGACGCGGCTCCCCGAACTGTTCCACTGGAGGCTAACCCTCTCGCAGGCGGAGATGGGCTGCTCCGATAGCCGTCTCGGCGCAAGTGAACGGGCCCTACGCAAAGGTCGTGTTTATTTAAGCTGCCGCACGACCCTAAGCGGCCATTCGCCGCTGTGTCCGTCTCCTGTCCCTAATGACGCGTCCATTACTTCTCATCGCCTGCATTTCCCTTGCGATGTCAGACAGACGTACCGACTCTGACCCGGTGTCTGTCTCTATCTCTTTCTCTCACCTATTACCGCCTTGCACACTCTACCTCATTTACAAATCAATCATCTCCAATTTTCCTCCCATAGTCCTCTCCCTCGAGGAGCACTTACCGATTTATTCGTTCTTCGTTTCACTTCTAGGTTGTCAGTTGTCTTAAACTTCCTTGTGTTACACTCCTACCTATCAGTTCGCTTCGCCCTCGTTCTCCCGTACCTCATCAAGATCTTCATACAACGGAGAAAGAGCAGCCCGTTGGGAGTCTCGCGGGTGGGGGGGGGGCGCCGGCGTTCCTGGAAAGAGAACCGTCGCGGGAAAGGAAACGCGCGTTTATTTGCAATCCCGCTCCGAGCGCCGTGGCGTCGGAGGGCCGGGGCGGCGAGCGAGGCGGAAAGGGCGGAAGGGTGCGGCGCGGCGCGGAGCGGGCCGGGGCGGGGCGGGGAGGGGAGGGGAGCGGGCGGGGCAGAGGCATGAGCCTAACTCGATCAGCGACGTCCTCCTCTCCTGGGCGGAGGCGGCGCGGGGGAGCGCGGTGCAGGCGGCGAAGGGGCTGTGGGGGAGTCGATCACGGTGGTGGTGGCGGTGGCCGGGGCGGGGACAGCCGGGGAGGAGGCGGGCGGGACGCTTGCTTGTCTCCCCGCACCCCGCCACCTCCTCGCCGCCTCGCCGCGCGCCTCGGTGCCTCCGCCTCCTGCCCCTCCCCCGCGCGCGCCTCGTCGACGCCGCCTGTGCGACAGTCGTCGCGGTTCTCGTCGCCCCTCAAACTCAAGAAATATAGTTACCTTCATCCAATTATTTTCCCTCCTGCCGCTATCCCCGAGAGAATTTTGCCGAGCACCGCACTACAAATTTAAATTGCGCCTTATTTAGAGCCATTACACGCGTTCCTTGGCGCGGGTTTGCGCACGGCTACGATCGACGCGCGGGCCCCCGCCGCGTCATCTGCTCAGCCCGCCCCCTCCCCCCTCCCTCCCGCGCAAGCTCCGTCCTCCAAATCCCTGCACTGCTTGAATCGGGGTTTCCTAACGACGTTTCCCTCAATTCTTCAGTCCGTTCCACGCCGTTTCCATGTTGACATAATGTCATTGGGTTGTGGAGTCTGTCAGCTGTGTATTGCAACAGGCTCCACACTTCGTCATTCGTGATGGAGCGAGATTCAAATACACGATTTCATTTTTGATACTGTGTACTTACAACTTCGTATATAATATCAAAATTTCTCTCGGAATGAAGTAAAATATGGTGGTGTTGGTAGTGGCGTATTGAAGTCTTCGTTAGAGGGGGGGAAACAATATGAGCAATGCAATAATCAAACAATACAATAATAATAATAATAATGTAATTTCTTAAATTTTCTCAATAAATTATGAATTGTACCAAAAACAATTGAAAATTACTTCAAAAATTAAAATTAAAATTCAAGTAATTTCGTTCTAAACCAACTGTAACACGTAATATAAACTGTGACCTAAAATATGCGTTGTTCACAGTAATATCTTGCTCTTTCCAGTCTTTTCAATGACCAAGGAATTTGAACAAGTCTTTAAGTTTGGAGTGAGTTTGAGAAGGTTTTGCAGAACAGAGATTCAATAACTCTTGGTACGATATGTACTTTTATGCCCCATATTCGGCTGATTTCGGTTTCTGAAATCTGACATTTAAAAAGTTCATCTGATTTTTCGTTACGACGTTTTGATCGCATGACACTATATCAACAATTTTTCATTATTATTACAATCATATGAACCATATCAAAATATTGTAATTCTGCAGCGAAAAGTGGCGGAATTTTAGAGAAAAACTCGTTTTGGGTTACCCTGATGCCAAAATGGTGGAGATTTCTTGCTTCTAATTGCATAGCACATTTCTTCCTCTAATACTTTGTGTAGTCAAAATACACATTTTTAGTGCTCCTTACTCATACCATTATTGGTTTGCAAAAATATTGTAAATATTTTAGATGCTAGTGTTATTCACAGACGGACAGACGTTCTGCCAAAAAAAAACGTTAGGTACCAAAGACCCACAAACCGTCAATACTGACTATATAACGAATATTAGGAGTGAATTTCTACATATGGGCGCACGATTTATCTACTTTTTAGATATCAGAGAACCGAACTGTTGTTACTGTCGACACAGACAGGTTTTCTGTCGAAAAATTGAGACTTTTCTCTGCAGAATTACAATACTTCATCTTTACGTCAGTACGTAGTAGGCATCAAAGTAAAAAAGAACTACAGTTAGATTAAAACAAGTTGGCGATTGTAAACTTCTGATAGGTGGTATTGGTGTGTTCAGGTTGCAGATTATTATTATGTACGTGTCCAAGACAAAACAAAATAATATAACTTGATGTCTATAAAAGTATATTTTAAAATTCTCATACGGCATGAGAGAGATAGTAGCTGGAGCTCATTTTGGAGTGATTACTAACTTCATTAGATTCAATAAATGTTACATTACATTGACACAAAATTATTACAATTGTTTATTTGAGGTATGTGAACTAATAAAATGCATGGCTCGCTCACATGTGATTCACAATATCTTTGTTTTCCCCAACTCTTCGTCAAGTCTCTATAATTTTACACGTTATGGTTGCCAAGAGCGATGGATACACCAGACACGTTCATAAGCCACACAGTCCTCTACATCTTTTAATCGAACCTAATTTAACCACAATAATTTAATCAATTTTTAGTACATTACTTTAAATTACATTTCAAAACAACATAAATAAATTGCAGAATACGTTTATTTACATGACATAAAATGCCATTATTTTATTTTACGTTTGTCTCACTATTGGCTTGTCAATCTGTCCGTATCCCCGTCTCGCGGTCTGCCCGTCCCTGGGTCTGTGGGTGTATCCGTCTGGTGATCAGTCCGTCTAGTGTTCGGTCCGTCAGTCTGGGTTAATCTCGTGTACGTCTAAATCGTTTTTATTGAGCGATAGAACATTTTTTAGTGCATAATTGAGTTTTTTTCAGATTTCTTCTATGTAAACAACAAAATGATTTGATGTAAACAACAAATTTTTTTGTTTGCAAATACATGGTTTTATTCCAATCTTAAATGGTTTTATTCCAATTTGTAATCATGTACCATAAAACTTGAGGAAGTTACTGTTTATCTAAGATTCTATAAAAGTACCCCATCTCTCTTTTCTACGCCTTGAAATATAATGTAAATAGGGGTTCTTAATTTTTGGTGCAAATATCTCGAAATCAGTAAGTAAATCCAGAAAAGTGAAATATATGTTTCTAAAAGCCAAACAATTTCCTTCTAAATACAATTCTATTCTCTACAATTGTGTAATTAGAGTTATTGAAGTGCTAAAAGTATGCAAAAATGCGACTTTTCACAGCTTCCTATAGTAACGACGGTGAGAGAGCAACGATGATCGTAGGAAACAAGACAGAGCAAAGCGGGACACAGCAGGAGAGTCCAGGTGGGGCAAAGTATGGAGGGGAAGTATGATGAGAGAGAGAGAGAGAGAGAGAGAGAGAGAGAGAGAGAGAGAGAGAGAGAGGATCTGAGCTGGTGGAACGGACCACGGAAAGATCGGAGAGTGTGGGGAAGGGCAGACCAGCGTGGGATATAGTGGGACAGGGTGAAGAGGGGATACATAGTTCAAAAATTCACTCATTTTCCTATCTATTAGCTTATGACGCAGGGTAATACTGATAGAATTTATAAATATATTTAGATCGAAAGAATCTAGGATGGCTCCAGGTAGCGTTCTAGCTTCCCGTGGCGTAGTCCCGAGTTCCATCCCCAGTCGACGTAAAAATGGAACTGTAGCTCTCCTTTAAAATCGCCCCAGATTCTGTAGCTGTGTGACGAAGGAAAGCTCAGGGATGCGGAGTTTGCAAGTTTCGGTAAAGGAATGCGTCACGTTCGCCACTCTTATCCCGCAGGCTTTGGGAATTAAACTGTGTCCAGGCAGGGGCACACCGTTAGTTAGCTGACGAGATGAAGTCGGGCGATCGGCCCAAAATGCCAAATACATACATACTACAAATTGAGTTCGAACATTTCGGAGAGGGATTATCCCCAAAACACCCACTTCCTTATATTTGCCATTGAATGGAATGGAATGCACTGAAAATTCGAGAGAATTAGAAAGCCCCTAAAATTGCTGCAAGCATGAGGAAGTACTACAATTTCACGATTAAAATTAAGATGAACCCAAAATGCCCAGCCAGGTGGAAGCCATTTTGATTCAATATTAAGGGTACTGTGTACTAAAAGCATTGCAACTCTTAACAATTATTACAAGAATTCACATGACGCAAAATTTTCGTTTATCCATACTAATATTTAATATTTTTTTTAAAATGTGGAGTCCACTTAAATCCCCTTCGGTACTCTAATATTAAAAGAAGAATGCTACACAGACTTTCGCTGTCGCTGTACAAAGTAAGTCGCCGACAAAATCATTCATCAAATCAATTTAGTTTAAAAAGTTCGGAGTATTAACCAGAAGCCCTTCCCAAATCTACGTCACTGCCGTGGGGTCATAATAAAATTGGGAAATTATAGAATATAGATATTGTTTTTCAAAATTGGCAGTGTGGAGCTCCAGGACTCAATATTAAAAATAATTTACAACTGTGCAAATTTAATTACAGTAGCTGAAACCCACGTGACGATTTGCAGAAAAGATTCTTTCATTAAATATAATTATTTTATTTTCCCATCATCTTTATACGAAACGTGTCATAAACTGCGAAATCATTTCTTACTATCTCATGTAAAATAGGAAGCATTTTTGTAACAATATGCAAGAGCAATAAATAACTATTAGATTTGGTCTCAATTAAAACTAGAAAAGTGCCTGTTTTTTCGTAGGGTTAACTTTTATTTATCTTACCCACTTACACTATAGCTGTGTTGTGATAACATACAATGTCGTTACAGTTACATGGACAGCGTGCTTCGTTTCCGTGGTGCTATCCGGCTTTCGAGTCCAGGTCGGAACAAAAACAGAGCTGTAGCTTTTTAATATACAATCGACTTAGTTTTTATACCTGTGATATGTTAATAAATAAAAACAAGTCCTAGGCATAGGAACTTCACTGCCTAGCAAAACTCGAATTAATCCGACCATACTCGTAGAATGGCAAATACATACTTACTATAAATAATATTTTATGCAATCATGAAAGTATTATTGTTGTGATGATTGATTAGATGTCTCAACACACATAGGTAATGTCACTCAGTATCAATATGAACAGTCAAAAGAACTAAACCCATTGAACTAATTAACTAAGCAAGCAGAAGTGTGTAATTGCAGTCAACTGCAGTGAGTTTTAATGTATCAAAAATATGTGGTGGCATTGGGTGATACTCGTATTGTTTTTGCAGTAATTTAAGACACAATAATAACTTACTGTTCTATAAAACTAGGTTAAATTTCAGGTGAATTAAATTACATACAAATATTCGTGTTTCTTTAATACTAATATTGCAATGCAACTCAGAAATGGCTATCTAACGTAATTAATACTCATACGATATTTTATAGATGCAGAAATAAACTTACATATCTTACTGTTGAGATTTCTACCAGCGACTGTTAAACTACTAAACGCTTTATATTACGCTAAGGACAAACAATGTACTACCGGATTTCATGTATTCAGTTTCCAAAATATCACCATTGACATATTAAATTGAATCTTTATCTCCATTTGGCGCTTATTGTACTGCGTATCAGTTTAATCCACTTAATTAAATTGGATCGTGAGAATTTGCTTGCACTGGCAATGTGTAGTACATTGAAATGTGAGCTTGTGATCACACTGTTTCCACAAAGTACCACAAGTACGTAGCATTTCCTGCGTTAGACAGCAAGAGGGAGTATTCCTATATCCAAACTAATGACTCGGAGCTTTGTCTTTTTTATAGGATGTAGAAATGAACAAAATTAGCTTTAAATTGCCTCCTTTCGTTAAGCGGACATATTTCGGTAACTTTAAGTGTATTATTATGCCGTCCTACATAATACAGTGATGAACTACTTTTGTTAACAGTGAAGTAAGGACAAATTCCGGCATTTGAATGTTAACAAATGATTACCCTCTACAGTACAACTAGTAAAAAAGGCTAAAAGTGTTTTGAACAACACTTACATACATTTAGTGAAGAACAACTATGAATTAACGTATGAAAATATACAAACGCAAAGACAATAAATTCAAAACCTGCATGTGCAACTGCAATTTCCAGAACAGCAACAAAAGCAAACGTTAAGTTCATTCCCCACCTGCAGGAGCAGCAAAGTGTGACATGGCGACCTCTAAAAAAACAGCAGAAACCACAACAAGAACATTAGCAATTACAAACATCACGGCCCCAAGTACGTTTCCCCAGTACGGGACTTTCCCATCAAGATCCTGTTCCTACCTGCAAGTTCAAGTTCCAATGATGAACTAGTAAATAAATTAAGAATAACGGGTCTACAATACACATACAATATTTCCACTTCATATATATAAGGACAATTAAGTTTAGAAGAAGACGATTGTGAACCAAAAACACATACACTTAAAATCCCACCAATTAATGTGTTGAATAAAAACAATTCATTAGTAATTAAGACGTAAGAAAAGGGAGAGGGTAGATATTCTAGAACAGAAGAAAAAGTGTGCATATTATATATCTCTCTCATGTCACATGAAGTTTTTACTGTTTTTTATAAATAAAATAAATCATATTTAGAGGATATATTTCAGAAAACGTTCAATTAATTTTGATGGTATATTTTACATGGAGTGCGTAGGAATTGAAAACTTCATTTGTGAATTATTCAAACGCTAAGAAGTTATTTTAGAAGCGGTGTTCGTGTTAAGGTAAATAAAAATATCTCAAAAATACAATTTCACAAACATTTGTTGCGACGGAATTTATTTTTATTTATCAGCACAATCAGTTTTCTTGTAATTAGGCAGCAATTCTTTAATACAGGTGTGCATGCCAATAATTAAGTCAAAATGAGTTAGGGAATGTAACTTATCTCGTTTGCGTAAGAATCTGAATTTTCTTAAAAGTAAAAAACATTATAAACAATGCGAGAGAATGGAAGCATATAAATATATATTAAATCTTTCATTTAAACAAATTCATGAAAAATAATATTTTCTAAAAGAAAGAAAATTGATTAATTTATAAAATCTAAATTTTCGAATTTTTAAATATTTGATTAGAATACATTAATATTAAATTATTCCCAATTATTGCGATGAGTGAAACTGCGAGTATTGTGAAGTGGATTTGAATTTGAAAATTAGAAACCTCTCACCAACTATAAAATACATAAATATACTTGAAACCTGTTTTTATTATGAACTAGTGTTTTGATTAAGCTCCTGATATATTATTTCAATGATCATTATATTCTAAAACGACATGCTCACAATTATTTTCACACCATTAGTCGTTTACTAACTGTAAGATTCATGCCATTTAAAACGCATCCAAATGTACACCACTGTGTGAAAAGTTTGTCTACAAATACTTCGTTGGTTCCAATAAAAACAATAAGTTGTCAAAACACCGAATATTTTGGCATATTTTTCGAAACTCGACATTTGCTAGCACGATCCCGGTATGTACGAATTGAGCAGTTTAAATTCCGCAGATAGGCATTGTAACGGCTTCTCGTGCAACTGCGCACAGACCGATGTGGCTCAAGGAGGAGGTGAAGTTAGGGCCCCACCTACTCGTCCTGTCGGCACAATGAGGTTGTCTTACGAGCACAACCCTCCGGTCGCCTTTACCACACGAAAGATCATGGAACTCATTTGGATGTTGAGACAACCCCAGAGCCACCCCGATTGGAAATCACCGGATAAAAATCCCAACTTATGTTCCAGCATCCAGAGCCCTATGACAGCGCCACTGCTGCTTGATACGCATTGTAGGTAAATATTATAATTGAAGAACGTTTTTTTCAAAACCCGATAAATACAAAAGAAATCCAATACAGGTTACACATCGTTTAGGTATTGTTTGACCCGTTTTAACATTCCTCAAATGGGGTTTTATCAAAACTCGACAACTTCTATAAAAATAATGCTTTAAGCATTCAAAATGAGAAGATTGTAGTAAAACACGATATAAATGCATTCTCAACATTTGCTTTACAAAAAACTATGTTTTTGCATGGGTCGAGTTTTGAAAAAAAACGCCCCTTAATTGTGCGATTAATTTTGCAGCGAAATTTCAATTAATCAAAACAACCGCATCAGTGGCAGTCGCTGTTCAAAATGCATGGGCTTGTCCGCGCTTCTTTCATGTAGCCTATTCACCTATCGGTTCCACTATAGTTTTCATGAGCCATTCTCGAGAGGCGCAAGGAGTTCCGTAGTCAAGGCCCCATTGATCGGCGTTGAAGGAAAAAGTGAAGCTGCGGAACGGGGTGGCGCGGGGGTGGCGCGGCTGGGGCCCGGGGGCTGTTTTGAATTTCTAACGGGCATTAGCTGCGTTTGGCTGTGCCGCTGTGCCAGCAGCGGCGCGCCGGGGCCTGGCCCAATGATCAGCGTCCAGCGGCCCAGCCCTCACCCCCCGTCCTCACCCCCGTCCTCACCCCCGCAGCCGGCGCCGGCCCCGGCGGCCTTCGCGTCTACGCTGCCAACTCCTCGGCCTCGCCTCCCAAGCGGCACTCGGATGCTGGTCGACAAGTCCCGTTGCTTTCTATCATAAAGGGCACCGGATGGAGCTGCCATTTAGTGCGACTGACAGCCAGAAATCGTATAGCTGCAAAATTAGCCTGGGTTGGTATATTTGAAATGCTTCCTAGAGGATTTTCTTCCATTATTTTTAGAGAATTTCAGGTAAAATTTATTTTTCTAGTATGACAGCTTATTACCGGGTTGTTGTAACACATAAAGGTTTAATTTTTTTCAGTATTATTATAAACATAATCCAACAAGGATTACAAATTATATTTCTTTTAGTTTTAGATTTGTGGAGCAAAAGTTTACAAATATCGTTCGATAACACATGTACCTTTGCAGGATTAAAAATTTCATTCATTTTCTATGCCCACTTCAAATGTAAAAGATAGTAACTTTATTTGACTGCACAAACTAAACCAGTTCTTTTACAAATCTGTAACAATTTATTTTTGCATGATACTGGTAATTTATATTTGGACATTGTCAGCTTTTGCGGTTAGAATTTATAAAATGTATTTTAAAATATACTGAGTTCGAGTTCCATCATCCATATATACACTTATTTTAGTAACCACCATCTGACTGCCGTAAAACGGGACATGGCTATTTATTTTCAGACTGAGAGGGCGTTGCAAAAATAGTTCACGGTTAAGGAGCAGTTCTCGAAGCAGTAAGACCTTGTGAATGCAAAACGATGTTAGGTAAAAGGGACGTTATTTTTATCATCTATATGATGCATAATAGGTATAAATAGAAGTATCTGAAAAATGAGAAAAGCTCTCAAAGAATTGAAACCGTCCTTAGGAAATCGTCAAGCTAGAAATAACATTTATAAAAAGCTTCTATCAGAAAAAAAATTTCTGAAAGAAAACTTCTGTCACACGGCACCCAGTGGTATTACTTCCTTTCTGCGTGAGGACGTACCAATTTTTTCGCTTGCACTGAACGATTACGCAAATTGCCACGTGCTATAAATGTGTGTTAATAGTTCCATTTGGTGACAGTTGCCCGAATGGCGTTCGCCAACAGCAGCACGCTTTCATTCTGCATTGTGCTGCGAAAGACAATGGAGAGACAACGCATTCATCCTTGTCACGTCCCGAGCATCGAACAAACTACCCGTTTGTCAGTGCCCCGAGTGCCTCGTTCTGTCAATTATTCATGTCTCCGACGCACACTCAATACTACGAAGACCTCCATCGCTCAGACAAAACAGAACAAAGGAAACAAATCGATGTCGTTTTCTAAGATATGCGCATCTGAATCGTATTAGAGAAGGTTTCCTCACAAGGAATATGCTCGACATGCCTTGTAAAGCTATCTTCAGAAAATGGAGCGGCATTTTTTGCCTGTGTACTGTCTCGTACGTTGTCTTGATTACCTAACAAGGCTTACTTTTGCTACCATGAAAATAATAAATCTTTACGAACAATATTTCTTTACGCCAGATACGTGTCGCACCTATGCGGTATTCTGCGCGATGCCTGGAATCCTTGCAAAACAAAGAGGTAACACAAACAATCTGCCCGTGACACCTACCTCTCAGAAGGTTTTCGTCCGACGAAGGAGTAAAATGTCGCAGGGATAGAGGCTTCACCTCGTACGCTGTGGGGTGTTCCGTGCCCGCTCCAGAAACCCCTCCCTCTTCCACTCCCTCTCCTTACACACTGCTTCCCTCGTTCGGCGACAGCGCGTTGCGAGTTTATTGTTTCCCCACCCTCGTCTCCGCGCCCTCTGCAAGTCTCTCTCCCCGCCCCGCTGCTTTCCCTTGAAGTTGTTTGGTGCCATCGCTCCCGCTTTTGACATCTTAGCGCCTCGGCACTCACGACTACCAAACTACTCGACATCTGACAGCCGCCCTAGCGCTTACGTTTCGGCATTTGATTGTTTTACTAGGGATTAATGAAGCATTGTTTTTAAATTTTAAGGTGCATCATATCGTTATCTCAGGGAACAGCGTAGTAAAATTTGTCACTTTTTTTCGAGAATGCATAATCATTAAATTAGAAAATTTCCTAATGACGTGTTGTGCAGAGACAAAACAGACATGAATGGACATGTTTAATCGAATATAATTATTTTTATAGTAATACGAATCGTTTATAAGTATTGTTGCCTTTCGACACTGGACATAGGCCACACTCATTACGTACGACGCATAGCCTTGAGAAGAAGGAGGGAGT
Source organism: Gryllus longicercus (assembly GCA_038098605.1). NCBI lineage: Eukaryota > Metazoa > Arthropoda > Insecta > Orthoptera > Gryllidae > Gryllus > Gryllus longicercus. The sequence goes on along the minus strand of JAZDUA010000109.1, from coordinate 3,689,150 downwards.
GCTAATATGCCGAGAATAGGGTCACCGATATCCGCGCGGGTGAAGGGTGATTTGGCATAACCACGCGTCTATGGAAAGAACAACAAAGACAGTCTAACTAACCCTACATTTTCCCATTATCTACGCATGTCAACAAAAGGTGACCTCTAAAATAATAACATCGAACTAGTTGAACGTGTTTTTCTCTTCCTTTGCTTAGGTAAGGGTTCTACCGCTTAGAACTTTTATTGGCACCTTCCCTAATCTTAAATGATAACTTAGCTCTTCAACCCCAATTGAATGTTTACAAAACAATTAGGAACCGTAGCCATAGATACTCACTAGGGAGAAACTCCCGTGATCTCTTAGATTTACGCACTCACGTTCATCACAGACGTACAGACGTTTTGCCGTCAATTGATTTTTCGGTATGAAGGACCACAAAAAATGGAGACACATCTTAGAGGAAGTACTCTACTTTACTATATGTAGAAACAAGAATTATACACGTTTTCATACCAACGCCCGGCGCTAAAGGTTTCTATAAAAAATTATCGTTTACGGTCCGCTATTACAATACTTTCTCTTTTTAGGAATGTCAGAGCAACTTTTAAAATGTGCCGTTTTTTATCACTTTCAAAGCATAATTTCACTTTTACAGCGATATTTTCAAGAAAAAATGTTTAGATACAAATTTAACCATTTTTGGTAGATTCTTAATTTGGGACGAAAAATATGAATCCAATTAAATGTTTTATATTGTTGCGTCCTCATCATATGATGCGTAGTTAAGGTAAAGGATTTATTTAACCATCGAAAATATATTTTTTAAACATTAGTTTTGCACGATGGAAATTTCTTGAGATACTTCTGCCGAACTTTAAATGAACCACATATACAATCCACTTGCTGTTTTCATAATCCTCATGGTTAAAACTGTAATCTTATAAGACCTGAAGATGACGAAATATTATGTCTGAGCACAATTTTACAACACTACAAATAGTGCCGCCATAAACGTTAAATCACGCGAGAGAAAAAACAATGCCCATATGCTATACATCAACTACGGCGTGTTTTCATTTGAGTATCGGCCTGATGTGTCAACTGTCAGATAACTCACGACTGCCTAGAAGTGTCAAACTGTCGCCTGGTAGTCAGGGCATCGATTTCCAGGCTTTGAATTACCAGTGCATTTATATGCTACTGAGTATGAAATCGACTCTTTTGGAAGCGTACATGCGGTTGACTAATACCCACCATTTTTCACAGAAACAATGAAATGTCGTCCGGCTCGAATCCACACTATTCTCGTTAAAAGTTCATCGCTGCACGTCAATCACTCAAAGATATCGTTCTGCTCTGACAAGTGTTGGCTTCCCGAAGAGACAAAGAGCTACAAAATCAAACAAGTAGTGAAACAGCCAAACTGTTTACACTATTCTATTTCTGGGAACGAAATAGTACATAGAAAGTGAACCTATCATGCTAATGAGTTGCGACATTTTAAAACAAAACAAAATGGGCAAATTCTCCTGTGGTGTGATCCCGGGATCGATTCCCGGTGGGAGCAAAAATAGGCTTGTAGTTTCCCTTTAAAATCGTCTCAGTTTCTATAGATGTGACGAAGAAACGCTCGGGCAGGTTGAGATTGCTAGTTACAGTGAAGGGAATACGTCATGTTTGTCCCATGTCTCTCTTACCCCCAAGCGTGGGAGTTAACTAGGCATTAATTAACTAGGATTAACCAGGCGTGGGGGGACACCGTTAGCTAACCGGCAAAGTCGAACAATCGACTCAAAATGTCAAATACATACGAACAAATCCTTGGACTGCAACATTAGGCACCCCTCAGCAACCGTTTTTGATTGAACGTAAAAAATAAAGCGGAAAATTATTGGAATTGAATGTGTTAAGTGTAACACTCTATTCACACCTGGACAAACTCGCACTCGGCGCCCCAGCGACCACCCTCGTGATTGGTCACTGAGCCTTTTGCGAACGCTTGGCGCCACCACCGAGTGCTGTTCGCCGTTCGGGTTGGGGCGAGCCCAAGCGCCGGCTGTCGGCACATCAAAGAGAACGCCAGGCGAGCACGCGCCGGAAATGCAGCCCGTGTACTCACTGCCACTAAGCTCCGCTGGGGGCGCGCTGAGTTCGCGCTGGTCCCATAATGCGAACAGGTGCTACTGCGCCCGCTGCCGCTACGCCCGTTTCGTGCTCGTGTTTACATAAGCGATGAAATTACTAGCAATATTTTTCTGCCATTGTCATTTGTATCGCTTTTTAAAATTTTCTTCAAATGTAAAATCAAGATTGAAGTAGTGTAACAAATATGTCTTTTCTGGTCCAGATGGCCGTGACGTTAAGGCAGTAGTACCGTAGTGATTTTGAACCGAAGGATCATGGATTCTAGTCCCGCGTCGGGCATGATTGCATTTGTGTTCGTCTTTGAACCCCCTATCATCATCTCATGTCATCTTCACAGTTACCATACCGTTATATGCAATAGTGGTCGCTAATGACCTAGACCTTAATGCAACCCTTAAATAAAAAAAAGTTTCTTTAACCGACGATTATTTTATAAAACTTGTTTTTTTTAATATCACTTAAAAAGTTCTAATTTCGAAAAAATGAATTGATGTTACTGGGCTTTTAAAAATTATGTTGATGTGACACGGACTAACAAAAATTTTGTTTTCAATAAATACTTACTTAGTACAATCCTAGTTTATTAAAGAAAGGTGAAGCTGCCATTGGCTACACTAAGGTGCGTCGACGGGAGCGACATAGTCGGGGGATTTGTGGCGTCCATGCAGTTGGCCCGTGTGGAGGGAAGGCACGTCCGCTGTGCAAACAGGGCCTGCCTGAGCCTGGCAGCTCAGAGCCTGATTGCGGCGGCCCACATCGCTGCCTGAATCCGCCGAGAGCCGCCTGAGGCAGGCGCGCAGGGACGGGAAGGGGCGGCGGCGTGGCGAGGCGGGGCAAAGCGAGGGTGGGACGCGCGGCGGGGAGAGGGGGTGGTGGGCAGGTGGCGGGGCGGGAGCGGAGCGGAGGCGGGGTGGTGACGTGGTGGTGTGGGACGGGGCGGGGCGAGGCAGACTCGGAGGCGAGGCCGTCGAGGGGGGAGGCTGGGTGAGGTGAGGCGGTTGCGTGCCTGCGGTGGGGTGGGAACGGGGCGGTGACGTGGGGGCGGAGCAGGGTGGGTCGGGGCGTGAACCCCGAGCCGGAAGCGTGGTTGCGGAGGGGGAGGGAGGCGGGGCGGTGTGGTGGGGTGGGAACGGGGCGGAGACGGAGCGGTGACGTGGGGGCGGAGCAGGGTGGTTCGGGGCGTGAACCCCGAGCCGGAAGCGTGGTTGCGGAGGGGGAGGGAGGCGGGGCGGTGTGGTGGGGTGGGAACGGGGTGGAGACGGAGCGGTGACATGGGGGCGGAGCAGGGTGGGTCGGGGCGTGAACCCCGAGCCGGAAGCGTGGTTGCGGAGGAGGAGGGAGGCGGGGCGGTGTGGTGGCGTGGGAACGGGGCGGAGACGGAGCGGTGACGTGGGGGCGGAGCAGGGTGGGTCGGGACGTGAGAGCCGAGCCGGAAGCGTGGCCGCGGAGGGGGAGGGAGGCGGGGAGGGGAGAGGAGCGGGGTGCGGGCTGACACGGAGGACGTGTGGGACTCGAGCGGGAGGTGTGACGATTTCAGGGCCGAGGGCCCGGGCGACGCGACGAGGCGTGAGGTGAGAATTTACATGATGTAGCGCGAGCGTTGGGTTGGAAATTGTCACGGAGGGAAGGGGTTGGACAAGAATATGGAAAAGCGGTTACAGATGTATATGTGGCGGGTTATCGGCATGCGATTGATGCGACGCGAATCAAACGCAAGCGCACAAAACGTTCGGTGGATTGGAAGACTGGGATGCCACGGAATGCGATGGAGGGGGCGGCGGCCGAGAGAGATTCTGGAGGTTAAGCTGAATTTAGAACACGGGGATGCTGCAAAATACAAATTGCGCGATGTGCATAAGACTGGGAAGACCTTGATCGAATGAAAGAGGACAGAGAGATTACAATAGTACTGATACAAAAAATGTAAGTTAAGGAAAAGAGTAAATAAGAAGGAATACAAAAAGCAAGTGTGTCTTGTGATGACAATGACATAATAAATGATGCTGACGTGCGACACCTGGCTATGCTAAGAACAGTGAGAATGGATGGATGACGGGAAGTGTGGGAGCGGGGTGAAGAGGCGAGGGATCGTGCTGTTCGCATCACCATTCTCAGCCACGAGGATCGTAGGCTCGCCAAGTCAATAGCAGGAGCGTTTCAGGCGCGGGTGACTTTCCGACGCCAGTGACGAGAGCCGATTCCTCACGACTTCCTGAGGGCGCAGAGCCATGCGGGGCCACATAGCCAGCGTCCGGCCTTCAACCGTCTCCTTCCCGCTTCCGACAAATTCTACAACGCACCACTAACTGCTTGCACTATGTTTATCATGCTCCGTCCCTCGTCACATCCTCACCTCTCTCTACTCCGCCCCACCGCCCACCAGCTGCCTCGCTGGGTTGCCCCACTCCGATCGTCCATGCTGCGCCCTGCTCACTCCGCTGTGCTCCGTCCTGCACATCGCTTGCGACAGCTCAACGGAAACTCCGTCGACTACAAGGTCGAAGTGTTCGGTTCGTGCGAATATTAGACAAGAACTAAATAGCTAAGTTTCTCATTCATACGCTACTCGTATCTCTAAGCAAATCTAGCGGCTTGCTGCTGTGTTCGGTAGTTTTCCGCCGATTTTCCGATCAATGCCAAACGGATACCAGAGCAGTTCCTCAGAAAACTGGCCAGAGACTGCCCGCGATCTTTCTTTCCTCTTCCTTGTCTTTTCCTCTCCTGTTTCCAAGGCACACACATGCAGCTATAAGCACCAAAAAAGCATCATCACACGTGTCGGGCAACTCGCCGTGAGCTAGAGAATGTTCTGGCTAGAACGGTGATATGCTTGCGGAGATATCTGGACAACACACGTGAAGGTCGGCATTGGATCAGTAGTTCTAGTGGTGGGGAACCCCGCCACCGCCAAGGGCATATGCTACTCTAATGGTAATGTTGACCTCACTAGCTGACGCGCCCAGAATTAATAAATGTATACCCTCTTCCTGCCCTGCACTGGCCTACCCCGCTCGACCTCGTCCCGCCCTTTCACCTCACCCCGTTTTGGCCGGCTGCGCTCCGACGCGCGACGCTGACGCCGGCGCCGTACACTCGCTGCGAAATGAGCGCCGGGCCGGGCAAACTTAGTAGTAGCGGCTTCTCTGCTGGGATATCACTCCAGCCGAACTGCCAAGGGACGCCGGCTCCCTCCGTACTCAACTTCGTAAATGGTTGGCCCGGAAGAGGTGTGGCGCAGACAGCACATGCGCTTAATAGCTTCAAGGGAAACGTGATTTCCGTGCAACTTTCAAAATTAAAAATTAGAATTGAACAGACCTTGAAAGCTTAGTGACTCGTCTAATAGAAGTCAATATATTTGTAAAAAAATAGCGTTAATGAATAAATTAGTTGTAAGCAAAATACTTTATATCTTTTCACATTTAACCACGGACTTCTCTGACCTATTTTTCAAACCATTTTCTTAACTTAGCAACTTTCAGACTCTATATGTTTCAATGTATCACGAGATTTCTTGGGTAATATTAGTCATATTCGTAGTGCGCCATAAGATAATGTAAACAATAAGTTAAAATGCGGAAAGGATTGAAGATAATTTTAAAATTGCCATTACAAAATAGAAAAACACATTAGTTGTTGCATCAGTCATGTACTTGGAAAACAATATCGAAGAAAGTAGTTGCCAAACACATATGCTCGTAACGCATATTTCTACAAGGAACGAATGTGAAGGACCTGCAGCGCCCCGGCGCCCCAGAAGCCCCGCTGGCTTCGCTCACGTTACAGAGAAAAATCTTGTGGGCGAAGGAGAGCCAGAGGCGGGGGGGGGGGGCAAAGCGCGGGGTGAGCGCCGATAACAGCGACTGGCACGGCGCCCCCGCCACTCGAGGTGAACTCACGCGCCAGCGACACGCGGCCGCCCCGCCCCCGCCCCGCCGGCCACGTGCTCGCACCGCCTGACGACAACGCACCTGCGGATCTTCCTGTCTTTCCCCGGATCCCGGATCTTTTTTCGATCGCATACCGCCCGTTATCTCCACAACCCCGCGCTCCCCTTCAGACCCCTGTCTCCGCCACACATTCCTTACATCTCTATTCCCCCGCTCCACTACCACCCTCCCCTTGTCTCCAAATTACGTCATCGGCCTCCAGCTGCTACTTCGCTCGCTTCCTCGTTTAGAGGGGAGGAGTGAGCGTCCGGGGCGCTACCCCGGCGCCCCCCCCCGGTTGTCGGAAGCAAGGTCACTTGATGCCCTGTGCCAAGGCGAGCCCCGCTTCTATTGATCTGTCAGCTTGTTGCAATTGATTTGCTGTCACGGGAGCCCGATACGGCAAGACGTGGGCGCGCAGTGAGGCGTGGCGCGAAGCGTCCCGTGGCGTCTCGATTCCCTCCCCCTCCGCCCCGACCCGCCCCGCCGTTCCCCGCCCCGCCCGTGACCCGCGTGCTCCGCCGGGGTGCGCCGGGTCTTCTCGGCGCTCTCCGCCCGCGGGGACCGTCTGTTCCCGCAGTCGTCCTCGTCCATCGCCGTCTGCTATCGCCCCGCGCCTGCCCTATCGCCTCCGCTCTCGCTCCCGCTGGATCTCCACTGCGTTGAACCCCCCCCCCCCACTCACCCGCGGCCTCGGGGTTCGGTCCCGCCGCTTCCTCCCCGCCTACTTGTTCGCTAGCCTCACCGCACAATCCGGTACTCGTAATCTAAGGCCGCCGCCGATGGGATGGTGAGATGGGAACCTACGGCTCCATTCCTTGGGCGCGACCTTCCCTCCCGGAGGCGTGCTTTGGAATCTGCTTCATCTCATGATCTTTCATTCTGCCTCTCTGCCGCTCAAGAACACTCTCACCAACACCTCAACCTACCACGGATGTACCCTGCAATAGTATTGCCGTTCATCAGAAAGAGCTACAATAAGCTCAGGACGTTCACAAGTAGTGAGAAAATAATTATGAATAGCTATTTCGTTGCGCATTTCATACATGACATTTATAACATTTACATTGCCACCATTGCATGTCTATTGTCATGCTTTGATGTCTTACAAGTTTTTAATATACATGTATTATGACTCTGTATCGAGAAATTCAGATTTCTTTGTGAACTGGCGGTAAGAATATGATAAATGAAAACAAAGTTTTAGAAACTAACCAAAGCAATATGCAATTTAATCAAAGAAACGTCTTTCACATATTCACGTATGTAAAGAGAAGCCAAACTAAAGGCCACCAACCTATTTTGCAACCTAAATTTCGGTGAATCGTGGTAAATATCGTCGAGTTATATCGCCTGCGAGTTATCCGGCATATGCCAATGAAGCGCACGTTAAGCCGTTACCTGAGCGTCCAGTGATGACACAGCACAATGCACGCGCACGCGGCCCGCCTCGTCAATGGGAGCTGCAGGCCCCGCAGCCCGTCAACGTCCAAAGGCAACTGCGCGAGGACGCCGTTGCAACCTCAGCGCACGACTTCGCTGCCACATTTGTCCCTCGGCTTCGGACATCACATTAACAGTCACGTAGTCAAAGGGGTATTAACGACGACCTGTAGTGTAATTGTTAACCCTATCTTTGCTTAGAGTTGCTCTACCACCTTTTAGAACTTTTATTATTAGAGCCTTTTTTCACCCCAAGTCATAATTTCGTCTTCCAATGCTTATCGAATATCTACTAAACAATTCTAAATCGTCGCCATGAATAATGGCTTCGTGAAAATTGTAGTGTTCTCTTACAGTCAGACCTGCCCATAAACATATTGCAAGCTTACTTTAGTATTTGTTGATGTACAGAAGAGTAGTGTATTACGAGAAACGTACAGAATTTTAAATTGTTCTTTAGAAAAGGTGTTCACGCAAAAAGCACTAACTTGCAGAAAATATATGTATAGTATATTGATAAATACTTGCATCATTACTTCGTGAATACATACATATTTCTTCAATTATTTATTCTGGGTCCTCCACTGTTCTCCGAAAGTGCTTCCCGGGTACCGGAATAGCATTGGAATGCAACTGAAGAAGCATTTTAACAAGGGCATTTTCGCGATTCCACGATAAAGAGGGATATGTGGAAAATACATTGCTTTCACCTTCCTTCATTCCTACTGCTCATTTATCTCCTTCATTCCTACTATTTATTTAGAAATTTCATTTTTTTAACTGCTTTGATACTTTGTGAAATATTCAAAATAATGAGAAATTAATAAACATGAAAGCACGATAGGTAATTTTACATAGATGTTGAATTACTCAAATCCTCAATTTATTTTCATTGACTGAAATTTTCGGAGCTCAAGAACACTGACACATTTCAAAAACAGTAATTTTTTGTTAAGTTATATATTACAATTAGAAAATTGTCTGTTTTATCAGTCATCATTTCAGAAACGTAGTTCCCGAGGCAGAAACGATATTAAAGAGTAAAATAGTGCTCTGCGTAAGCAACAACGCTACTGAACCAAACATCACAAAATGTTGCAAACGTAGCACGCACACTTATTAAAAACTACAAAAAACACATTATAGTTTTCTATATATAATATACTACAGTTCTTTGCATTCAAAGAATATCAAAATTATTTCTAAAACACAGAACGTAAATAACAAATATCTAATGTCTGGAGGACTCTTTCGTGGAATTCTGCTGTGACATGATGTCAGTTGTGCAGAAAGCAGGGGCGCATTCAGGATGAGGATTCAGTCGGTACGCGCAATATTAGACTAGGCTAGAAAACACAATAAAATATTTTCATTTTTTAGTCAGTAAAAGTAGAACCTATTTAATTGATTGTGTATTTTTCCTGAATACTTGAGAATTAAACAAAACCACAGACACCTCTTACATGACCGAAGGTTGCATAGTTTTCCGATAATTTATGATTATATTCAAAATATGTATTAAAGATATTTTTGGTTTTTTTCTAGTACCTCGGCAACTAAAAAAATCCATTCACACATTTTTAATGGTCGTAGGTATATAGATTTCTGTCAATTTCGGGGCGCACTGGATATTGTATATATAGTAATATAGATACTTTGTCATCGGTCACAAATAAACAGATCGATTCAGTCTGAAAGCCCTCTCCTTCAAAATGACAATTTATAGATGAATCACGTTTCTTGTGTTCCGAAGAAAAATAAACAACTCGAGCACTGAAGATATTTTAATGAAGAGGAGTCAATGTTAAGAAAGACGCTGCCTTTACGGTTAAAAGAATGAAAGAAATTCCGATCATAAGTAGATGAGAGAGGGAGATATTAAAGTAGACGAGATGGAAAATGTTATTTTTCTGTAATGTGCATCATATTCAAATTCGTTTGAATGATTTCAAACGACATTAATGAAATTGTGTATTCGGCAAAATGATATAAAATATGGTTATTATTGCAAATTTAGTAAGGATTCATTTTCAATGATTTTGTTTTCTACTAACAAAACATTTTCAGTCCTTAAATGCCAAAAACGTGAGTCAACTACAAACTAAATGTCAAAATATCTACATTCAGAATTATTTTAACTAATTTATTAAATTAGTTACCATTTTCCAGTTTGTTTACATTTAGGAAAGAAGACAGAGTATGATTTGAAGGTATCAATAACCGCTCGCCCTTCGTCAAATTCTCGGCATTGTGAAACTGGCATTCTTGTCTTCGTCATATTGGCATTCATTCACTAAGTTTTTGAGCTCTTTCATTTTTCGTAAGGCCTACATTAAATAGCGGAGAAAATACCGATGCATTATTGCGATTGGCTAATAGCTCCTCGCGTCCGCGCATGAACCCTCGACTCAGACGAAGCGAATGAGCGCGCTCGAAGAAACGTGGGCCGTCTATCCGGTGCAAATAGGCAGCGTGTAGCAACATGTAAACGATATCCAGCCCACCAGCAGCGACGGGAGGTGCTGGCCCCTGCGGGACTCGGCCTCACGGGCGGCGAGGAGCTGGCAGCGCCTGCGGGGGAGGGGGAGGGGCAGGGGGTTGCAGGTGAGACGGAGGCGGCCACAAAGGCGTACGTAGGTGGAGGCATGGCGGACGGCGGAAGCGGAGGCAACGCGACCCAACGGGCAACGGAGGGAACGGCGCGCGAGGGCGGAAGAGGGCGGCGCGGCGGCGTGAACGGGGCTCTTGGTTGGATGGGGGTGGGGCTGCATAGGGGAGGGGTCGATGAGAGGAACGGTGGCTCGATATCCCTCTGGAGCCAGCCGCGCTCCGCCCCCACAAACCACCTCGCGCCTTCCCGTGCTCCAGCGCGGGGCCGCGAGGTTCTCTCGAGGCTAGGTCGCCTTCGAGCGCCCGCCTCCCCGCCCCCGCAGACACCGGAGGTCGCGTTCTCTGGCAGGCCGCTAGATTAGGAAGGATTGTCACGAACCCTCCGCGCTGCGGCCCGCGCACACGCTCAGCTGCTGCTCTGAAACGCGACTTTTAACCACTGGTTGAAGTGGCAATGTAAGCAAGTAGAAAAAGAAAGGTAGTAAAGTGTCCTCTAGAAAATTCGTTTTTTTTCAAGCCTTCTTTCGCATTTTATAAAATCTCTGTACCACTGGAATTGATGTGTAAGTTTTGTTTTCAGTATTTTTTTATTTCTGCAATATTTTCTTCCTTCCTTTCTTTCTTCTTCCTTTCTTTCTTCCTTTCTTCCTTCCATTCTTCCTTTCTCCCTTCCTTTCTTCCTTACTTTCTTCCTTTCTCCCTTCCTTTCTTCCTTCCTTTCCTTCTTTCTTCCTTCCTTTCCTTCTTCCTTTCTTTCTTTCTTCCTTTCTTTCTTTCTGATCTCTAGAACATGGGCCAGACATCCCTTTTTCGACAACCACCTCTTTTTCATCTACTCATTAACTACTCTTCCTCCTTTTATTACCATCTACAGATGTCACCTAACGTCTTCAGGTCCTTTTGCGCTTCCCTAGCCAGGAATTAACTTCCAGATCTTTCTCCATCTTTATTTTAGATACGTTGTCGTTTTAAAATTTAAGGAGAAGTTCTTGCATTCGCATTAATTCATTATAAGTGATCTAACCACGACGTTATTCGAAATTTCACGAATCCTACAGTATCTTCTTCATCCTTCCAATTGCTGAAATGGTTCAAGGCAAGAGTTGCCATTCCAGTGTCTCTGACTAGAGTACCGACGGTGGCAGAACTTTTACATTAGCTAGATAGCTATAGGTCTAATTCAGTCGCTGTCTGGAGGTAAAGTACAACTACTCTGATTGGAAGTTGTCGTAGTTTCTCCGCGCATTACTAGGCGAACGTCTGAGCAATACCTAAACAAATGGGTCACTCGCGGGCTTGCTTTCCCCCGTCACCTCTTGTCTTTCTTTACATATACACACTTGCATTAACTGCACTACCACACACGTCGGGAGATTAGTACTGGTCCCAGCTCGGGCGATGCCCTGCCGGCGGAGATACCTAGAGATGGAAATTTTCCAAGCCAGCATGTAGGTCGGAGTCGAATCCCACGTTACGATGAGGAAGGAACACCACCCCCTCCCGGGACATAACATGACGAAACGAATGTCCATTGCAGTTGACGCGGCTGAAAACACGAAATAATCTATCAATCCAATTTTTAAGCTCATAGTTTTGCCTATTTTTTAAACATTTTTTCTATTTCTTTCCTTTTGTTGTAGTATTCTGTCACGTCATTGCATTTTGAAGTTTCATTTCGGCCAATTCCATCCCCGGTGACCTCTTGGTTTCGCCAAGCATCGTCTCCCTTCCCTTTGCCTCTCAATCTTCTCTTGGCGGCTGGCCTCGCCCGCCCGCGCGTCCCGACGCCCCCGTGCACTTCTTGCCCCCCCCCCGCGGGCGCCGTGTGCGGGCCATCAGCGCGAATTACGCACGCCACGCCACGCCACGCCGCGCCACGCCACGCCGCGCCACGCGCGCTGGGGCCCACAAAGATGTCTTTGAGGAGCGCCCGCCCGCGCCACGCTTACGCCACGACGGCAGGGCGCGGGGCCACGGGGTGAGGGGCGAGGAGCAGCACGGCGCGCGGGGGCTTAAGCCCCTGCCTCGCGCACTCCATTGCCTCCGAGATGGAACCGCACGCGCCTCACTATGCAGGTTTAACTGGCGCAACAAACACATTGTGTTTACATCTGCGCGAGGTGGCGACGGGCACCTAAGTAAACGCGTTGCCTGGATGGGCGGCGGTATCCTTCGAGACCGCAAACTAAATAATCCTGGCCGACAAGTGTCTTATGAACGCTGTGAGGCGATTTTGCAAAATTTTATGTATTAGTGGTTAGCAAGCTCTCGGTTTATTTCAAATCATTTCAGACACATTATAACTAACTAAATTTATCAAATTATCGCTAAAACTTTGCGATATGTTTGAGTTTAAAAGAAATATTTAACCATAGGTAATTTAACTTTTGCTCAAAGAAAATAATTCAAAAAATTGTTTCAAAAAAATAGTAGTACAATATATTATATAGAAGTAAAGTAAATGAACAGTTTAAATATTGATTACTTATACCCCTCTACACATTCTATCAAATTATAATAAGATAATCGACTACTTACATTATTATAACAGCCTAAAAAATTGCTTTTCAATATAAACATTCATCAACTGCTACTTCATATTTACTTTAATTTGTTTTTTATTTTCACAAGGTGAAAGTGTTTCCTTTCAAAAGTCATACTTTTCAGTGCACTTACTTCCATCCACACCTCTCCAGTGCACCAAATATGTTCATAATTAATCTTGTTAATTTGTATTTCATAGTGTTCTAAAGTGTAATCATTCAGCCAGACATAGGATTAATGGCTGATGCTTCACAAAAGTAGAATTAAATATTCACTAGATATTTTAAAAATTCCAAACTTTCATGAATTTTTCAGCCCCATCGAGTTCTCACACCGGTATTTCAAAAGCTACACAATAGTTACATAGTTAATTTAATTATGGAGGATACGAATAGGAAAGTTGGTAGAACACCGTCGAAGATTCGTTAATAGTGTAGGATAAAGGTAATGTTTACCAGATAATTATTGTGTCATACTTTTGTTTTGCATTGTATCTCTGACGTTATGTTATTAACATTTGCTGTTGTTCTTGATTCAAATTAGTGTGAACAAATGTATATCTATTTTGCCAATTTTTTGTGTTTTCTTCTTTCTCGTGAAAGCAATGTCTATAGGTGATGATTTAGTCGTATTTCCAACATTAATGAAAATGTTCATATAGAAGTACAATAACCCATAAATGATAAACAATTATAGTATTAAATGTCCAAAATTTGCGTTCTTATGAATACACTAATTTACCAACATTATGCTTTTAAAATTCGTCCACAAGACAAACACTGCTTCTAATCAACTATACATTACTGCGAATTGGCCCATAAAGTTGATCGTTTTCTCCAATCTAAATATTTCCTATCGGTTTTGAAATTGCTGCATTTCTTATATTTCTTTACGAATATTATGATAGAATATTTTACGTATTCTTTAGTTATAAAACTGGTCATACATTACTTGAAATGTATTCCAAAGATAATAAAACACAAAGAGACGAGTGAAAAAAGTACTAATAACGAGCATTGTGTGGCTAAAGTCTTGAAGTATGTCATAATCAAATCCTCATGCACAGCCGTACACGTATTTTGCGCAGAAATGGCGAACAAAACATTTCAATAGAAAATAAAATCGATGCAAAAGAGGGAAAAGCGAAAAGAAATATCAGAGTGTTTATTTGACAAGGTGAGAAATGCAATTAGCTAAAAGTAAATGAAAGCAGCAGCACAACAGAAAACATTATGGAGAACGGCAGGCAAAACCTGTCATAATTCAGATGCACAAAAAGAATAATATTTGATGTTAGGTAGTTAGTATAATACATTATGACGTGCATTTTATGCTCACTGAGAACTATCCAGAAGTAAGCGTGCTGAAAATCCTTATTTTATGGAGATGATGTTCATCGCGATGCAGCTAAGTAGAGCAAAAGTAGCGCCTCGGTGTTCGTAATAAAAACGCACAAAAGCGCTCCCGGACAGACGGTATCTGTCACAGCGGCGCCACCCGCGGCGCGAAGCCTGCCTTCCCCGCTCGTCATCCCCCCGCTTTGCCCCGCACCCCCTCCTTCATCCTCCACTTCCTCCTTTCCCGGACGCGGGCCCTCTGCGCCGCCCAGGCAATGAATAGGGAATGGCGACGTTTGCGTATCTGATGCGTACCGACAAGGAAGCGCGAGCTCCAATTAGTTCTCGCGGCACCCCCCGCGGCGACGGGCAGCGGGAGGGGAAAGTCTTTGAGCGCGGACACCCTGCCCCCTGTCCGGGCGCCCGCCCCCCCTCCACTCACGCTCTTCAAATCCTTTTCCTTCGCTTCTCTTACCTTCATGCCTTCTCTCCTCGCTACCCTTTCCCTCCCTTTGATATTCCATGTCTTATCACTTCTCGTCTCTGAATTCAAACTGCTCCTAGCATATCCACCTTTCATATTCGTCATTTGCGCATGTAATTTCCGTTTCTTTGTTTTCGAGAGTAATTGGAAAGAAAATGTTTTTTCACATGTCATTCTCTTGCAATTACGCACGGTTAATTTTCACATCTGTTCCTATCCATTGTATTTCTTACTGAAAGTTCCTCTTATTTAAGAATAAGTGCTTGTAGCATCTGGCATGTAGGAAGGTGTGGCAAAGAGAACTGGATTTGTTTCGAACATTTAGAAAACATGGCTTACAGCATTCATCCACAGACGGCATTTCATTCCCGCATACGTTATGCTGATTTGAATGAATGAATGAAAGAATACAACGACTTATAGAGCAGACTTGTCAAAATTATACAGTGTTTGTGCAAATCCTTCTTCTTTAAATTCATCAGACGAAGCTAAGTCTACATTATCTGCAATGTGATAAAATCCTGATAACTGTGATCCTAACGCATAAACGTCAGTCTTGTGTAAAAAGAACCACCAGCTCATTGTGCTCTGTGAACAAATGGTTCACCCTCCCCCACAAACTGTTTTTGTTATTATGGCCATTTTTAGGTTAACATTTAAAGTGAAGGTTTCATGCAAATACATAAAACCATATCTTATATGGTAACAAAATTAATAAAGTGTTCTTTATGTAGTATGATCTTCTTCTTATTACAAAAATTAAATCTTAGAAATAGCATACTTAACTTCTTTTTCTTCTATTTTAGTAGAAGAATTCTCTTTCAGAAACGTCTTCTACTGGTAACCATTCAAAAATAATCAAGTAGTGGGCAGTGTGTATTGATAATCAAAAGCTGAGACTACATTTACATACAATTGTCTAATTTACTACTTGTTCACGTTAGCCTGTGATTCACTGTCCTCATCTCCCTCTGTCTCCTCCTTCGTATCACACACTCGCCTGGCCATCTATAACCTAGCGCATCCCTCTTGTCTCATCCCGCCATTCCCGCGCGTTCCTTTGTCCTTGTCCCATATCCTTTGGTGTCGAGACGCGCCCTTGCCCCCCGCTGCCGCCCCCGCCGCCGCCACGCCCCCTGCAGCCTGTGCACCCAGCGGAGCCGATGACGCGAGCGTGAGACAGCCGCACGTGCGGTAAACAAGCCGACGCCCGTAGCGAGATCTGCGCGACGATCCGCTCCTGCCCCGCTCCCGCCCCGCTCCCGCCCCGCTCCGCCCCGCTCCGCCCCGCTCCGCCCCGCTCCGCCCCGCTTCCACCCCGCTCCCACCCCGCCCCACCTCTGACTCCGCCCCGAGCCCGCCCTGCCCTGCCCTGCCCCGCCTCGCTTCGCTCCGCTCCGCTCATATCTCGCCCCCTCCCACCCCGATCTGCCCCCGCCCCGCCCCACCAGCTCCTGTCTCTGTCTCGTGTTCTCTCGCCCCTTTCGTCCGCGGGGCTGCGGACGCCGGGGCGCTGCTTGCGGTCTAGCTTCGTCGCCGAGCCGGGGCCCCCACCCCCGCTTCAATCCCCCTGCCCTCACACCACTTCCCTTGCTCAATGCTTCCGTGGGGCGGATTAAACACGTCGCTCGGCGCGAACGCTCTGTTCCACGTCGTTACGTTGCATCAAGGGCGAACATTTTTCTTGCCAATGAAAAAGAAAGCAAAGGTTACGAGGACATTTGTCTATTCCATTATCTCTACTTGCCTCTCGGAGTTTCTTTCAATTAGTCCAACTTCAGAGGACGACAGAACGCCTAAATAAGTCATTCGTGAGAGGGTGTACACACGCAAGTGTAGCGGGTTATTTAAGTAGTACAAAGCCTGCTCGAAATATCATGAAGAACGGTTGCTTGATACAAAAGTATGTTTGCCTGATGTTTTCTGTCAAACAACCGGGATTTGAATTATGTGTATGTACTTAACAACGTACGAGTATTATATTTCGTATTTATCTTCTTTGTAAATTCTATCTTCAATAAAACGTTTTGCCAAGGGGCAGGAATATGTTTGAGTGGATAATTATTTGCTTATTTTCGTTTGGTGTGATGTTTTATTAAACCATTATATTATTTGTTGTACTTGGCGATAATGTAAAATAAATTAATGAATCTATGTACATTAACAAGGGTATTTTACAAGGGACAGATTGTAGATCTCAGCTGCAAATATTATCTGTTAAACCTTCTGATGATATCGTAGGAAGTTAATGCAATTATTGTACTTTTAAATGCTATTTGGATATCGATACCCTTTCAATTCAAAATGTTTAATTCTACTCTCAATTGACAATGTGAAATATGGCTGATTTATTTCTTTTTAGCTGATCATTTTTATGTTTTAGTAGAAGAAATGGGAAATAATTTTGCTGCCTGGCAATAACTGCTTATAGACTTCTTCAAAAACTGAAATGTTAGCGACGTAGAACGTAACCTACCCGTGAACCGGAGCAATTCGTACTCCCGACACTTTCAAATCATTCTGCAGTTGCTCTTAAAGCAAAACCTGCAAACTCCTGGAAGCTAGTTACGTTGCCCGCGATTTGGACAGATCTGGTACAGTATTTTATTATGATTCCTGTGATGCAATACAAGAATTGCAAACTTTTTTCTTTAATTTAATTAGTTTTGAGTATCCTAAAAATGAAATAAAAACTTGATTCCTTTCTTAAGTAAACGATTTAATTACGAAGTTAATATAGAAGCCAACAAATTTTAAAAAAAATAGTATGTCGTATAGCGACAGAATTCCTAAAGGTAATGTGAATGAAAAGTCCAAATTCTGAATCTTAACTAAACTTACTACGTACTTATTAAAGCCGCGATGCCTCGTCACGATATCAGGAGTCAAATTAATATCTCCATTGATGTGAAAATTTTACCTACTGTTTATTAGTGCCTTCCAAAAATAACGTCGCTTCGAAACTGAATCAAAATAAATAATGTGTTATTTTCTCGTTTTCTCCTAGGCCTACCCTGTCAAATACCGCCGTTAATCTGGATCTCTATCAGTTCCTCGGTTGTTTCTCCCTGATTCTGGGAACCCTTCTAGTTCTTTGGAGTTATCATCTATTTTCAATAAGGTAAGTCTTCCTGAATATATTATGCCATTCATTTGACTTCCACTGTTGATTTTATTGTCGTAAATATCACGCAGTTATTATCGTGACCATGTGGTCTGCTCTTGCTCTTAAACCATGACTCATCGGGAGCACCGTCTCACTAACATCTATATTACTAATTTCTAACTCACGCAGAAATTGGAAGAAAAGTATGTATATTCCGACCACGTGAGTGGTAATTGTTTTGTTAGATATTCAGGATCTTAGTAAAAATACAAAATCAATATACCAGTTGATTTTGAATGAAAATGCAAAAAAAATTAATAGTTTAGTTCCGACTAATGCACGTACTGATCTAATGCTCACAATCAGTGCTTCACTGCATTCGAGACAATTGACGTCATGCAACATTAAGACTTCAAGAAAAAGCCGCCCGCCCATAAATAATCACGAGTTGCGTTACGTAACAGGCATGTAGAGAACGGCTGTACTCTGTATACAGATATACTCTACAATGTTATGACTTCTAGGCTGTCCGGGTGACGCCGCGTCGTAGGCAGAGAGGCCGACGTAGTGCGCTACCCTGAAGAAGCCTGCGATATGACAGGCGGAACGTCGGCCTCTCTGCCAACGACGCGGCGTCACCCGGACAGCCTAGAACTCATGAACTGGAGCCGGGGAAGCCTACGTGTACATCTACAATGTTATTTCAATATTAGCGAAGAGAGTTTTGGTTAAAATATTTAATTTTTTGCAGTGTTATACTATGGTATTTTATTAACTATTACCCCTTGAAAGCTTTTTCCTTGAACATTATGTTTGTATATTGTTCATTACACACTGTTTTCGTGCCAATCATGGTAATCTCGAATTCATGTTTTTTCTCGTTTATTTCTGTTTTTAAAAATCACGTAAACGTTCAAGAAACTTGTTGGTTACCACATCTTTTTCTCCTCAATATTATAACATCATTCAGTTATATCACACCGCTTAGTGTTTTCCGGCGCGAACGTGCGTCAAATTTCAGATGGTGTGGAAACGTGTCGCCAACCGAACCTTGTGAAAAAACTCTTTCCCCGCTGAACTAACAAGCGGAAAAATCTTACACATGAATGAGGGGTCGATACGTGTTCCTTTCGTCCCGCCACATTTTTCTCGGCAGCCCTGAGAGCCGTCTGCGTTGGCGCTGGCTCGCCTCTCTTTGGTTATGCAACCGGGGACGCTGACCGGCGCTGCGGGTTGCCGCCCGTCCTGGAGCCCCCGTCACGGCGGGGCGCTGCCTCGCGCAGAAAACGTCGGCCGCAGGGCCAGCCCCGGCCCCCGGCCCCACCAGCGCTCTAAGACACTGCTAGCGACAAGGCGTAACAACCATAACAACTCTCAAACAATTTTTACAATGACGGGAGGATAGACCAACAGCAGAGCATATAGTAAGAGTCACAGAGTTTCATAGGACAATTCTAAGAGCGAAGCGATATATATATATATATATATATATATATATATATATATATATATATATATATATATATATATATATATATATGTGTGTGTGTGTGTGTGTGTACATTGAAACGCGGAGCGTTTCTTTAATTACTTCGAAACGCAGGGCATTTTCTTCCAATTACGCCTATTTCGAATTGCGCGGCAACGGCGGCCAGTAACGGACGTGACAAGGGAACGGGTCAGGCGCGAGAAGGCGGCGAGACCGGGCGAGACGACGGCAGGAGGAGTGTGGAACAGAACTCGAAGGAGAGCGGAGCGATGTTGGTGCGCGCGGTGAAAAAAGGACAAAATGAAGATAAATAATGTAAGGGAAGCTATCAAGAAGTGAGTTAAGTGTCACAGTGGCAAATGTTAAATAGTGCAAGCTGGTGGTCGTGGAATTGGCGTCAGGAACAGTGGTGAAAAAGGCAAGAACTGTAAGCCGCATGGCTGGTAACGGCATGGGTAGTGGCCACGTGCCTGCGTTATTGTAAAAGGAAAGCGAAGGAGAACTGGTGGATTGTGCCGCAAGAAAGCATCGAGATAAACTGCAAGGGATAGGTGGACAGTAATATAGAAGTAGTGCCTACTCGATTTGAAAGACACGTGCAACGGTCGGAGTTGAAGCAGAGGTATCGGGTAACCGCCGCAGAGGGCCGGTGCCACGTGCGTCCACGCAGTCAACCGTCCGAAGGGCGCCGAGTCGCGCCGAAGGCCGCCGATCGTCGCAGCCGTTGGGAAACATCCGAGAAGAAATGAACTATTTTTGGTATTCAAGGTATTGTGAAATCTAAGATCATGGGTATAGTTTTGGTACCTAAACAAGGAGTAATTAGATTGAAATTGATGTACTAAATGTGTGATTTCGGTAATAAATTGCTTGTTTGTTCAAAGAAAATTATAATTGAGTTTTTCCAATGTTCTTGTCAATACTTACCAGACCCATTCACGAACCGAGACACCTGTCCTTTCTAAAAATAAATGTAGTGAAAAGTACCGCAATCCAGGTACGTCACAATATATATATATATATATATATATATATATATATATAGAGAGAGAGAGAGAGAGAGAGAGAGAGAGGCGTTATAGAATTGTGCAACCCCATAACACCACCGTCTCGTATGTATGAACACCCACAGGCAGCGAGGATAGCAGGCGCGGAAAGCAGAGGTTCTTAAACGCGCGGCCTGGTATCCGTTGCCCGTACTAAACGAAGGCGAACTAGCGAGCAACGTTTTCCTTGTGAAGGGTTGAGAGAGGGGAAGCAGCCCCACCACTGAGAATTTCCCCAGGCGTCGGACGATAAATACGCGAACCCGCAAGCGGAAGCTCTCTTTTTCTTGCCACCACTCGTCGAGTAAGCTGCATTTTGATCACCGCTCGCCGAGTCAACACTTTCGTTAAACATTAGTTTAGATATTGTTTGCGGCTGCAACGAGTATTTTGCGTCGAACAGGCGTTCTAGTCAGTCGTCCGAGAGATAGTGCAGATTTAGTAAAGTGTTTCTTCAATTAACGACACGGGAAGTAAAAGTTACCCGTTGTGAGAGAAGCATTGAAAGTTCTGGTTTAGCAAAGTAGAAGTAGCAACGAGCGAGCGACTTGCACGAGTATTCGGTGAAGTGCAAGGGACATTTTCGCAACGTGGGCGTAGTCAGAGGCGCCGGTAGCAGTCGAGGAAGAGAAGAGGCCGACTAGGAAGAAGAACAGAAGAGGACGCAAGAAGACAGCGTAGACGGCAGAGGCGAATCCCGTCTCTTACTACGCAGAAGCTGGGACCGAGCGACGTCGACGCAGAGACCAGCGCACGACCATCAAGGCCAAAAGTGGGAAGTCCACGAGGTAACGGTTAGGGCGCGGAAAATAGGTCAAGTTCACGTCGGCAGGGAAAACTAGTATAGGAAAGTGTTAAGAAATTGAGGACACGGGTGGCAACAAATTGCAGTATTATAGTAGGAGACATTTTGATGCGCTATTGCCAGCATAAAACATTCTACTTAGGACATTTATTATTCTGCTATTTTCAGACACAGTTAAATTGTAAATGAGAGTAGTGCACTTGCACACACTTTGTTCTTTGTATGTAATATTTTGTAGCAGGAGATTGTAAATTGAAATTTTGGTTTCGTGTGCAATGTAATTAGAATAGCATAAATTTAGATATAATTAATTTTCCAAGGGAATTCCCAGTGTAGATAAGGGTAATTATTTCAGAGTATCAATTTTGGTGTAAATTATATGTGTTCATTCATATGAGTGTGTGTTGTAAAGGTTTCTATTTGTGTTTTGATCATTCTTTGTAAAAGTGTGATTGTATATTCTTGTTTTTTTGTCATGAACTGATGCCACTAAAGGTTTATGGGTAAATTATACGCTCGTTTGTGTGCAATTTGTGTGATTGTATTGTGTTACTTCTGATCAGGTGAAATGCACTAAGAGAGCAAACATTATCATAGATAATACCAGGAGTGCTTTGGAGATTGTCGATAAATTCCCTACTCGCGATGCAAGGAGGGTATTTATCTGAGAATTTCCTAAACACGAGTGGTATTTAATAGAACTATTCCACGAGTGAAATTATGTCCAACAGAGTTCGGAAATGCCATAAATATTGAAAATAACTGAATGCGCATGTTAGAATCAGAGGTTGTGTTATAATACATACGTTGTTTATTGGACATCGACATAGCAATTGATGTGTACCGCCTCCTAAAGATAGACGAGTCACAGATAATGATTGGCCAGTAGCTAGAAGCGGTAAGAAAAAATCGGATAAAAAAGCAAATAACTTTTTGAGATACACCACCCTGATTGCGCCATTTTGTATGTGGAATAGTCATACGTAATACCACAATTGCTTTGGAAATGGTCTACAAATCCCCGAATCCAGTGAAGCATTTCACAAGTAACTTTTGTTGTAGGTTCAGTTACATTTTCTACTGGGTACATGGTGCTAAATATTTAATAAATTTGTTCAAAAGTGAGCTATGGATATAGAGCCATAGGTAATACCACGACTGCTTTGAAATTTGTCGATAAATACCCAAATCGCGAAGCGAGGAGGGGATATACTATCTGAGAAGTTTCAAAGCACGGTATTATATAGGACTATTCCACGAATTGAACTATGTTCCACAGAGCTCAAAACGCGCGAAATATAGAAAATAACTGAAAGCTATGTTAAACTTAAAGAGGTACATGAGCGGTTATTCCACAACTACCCAGCGATCGATACATACCGCGTCCTAAGATAGATGAGTCACAGATAATTATTGGCTAGTATGAAGAAGCAGTAAGAAAAATCCGATAGAAATAGCGATAATTTTTTTGAGCTACACTGCCCTGATTGAGGCATTTTATATGTTTAATTAAATTCGATTGGTTTTTGTTTCACGAGTTGAATAGTCAGAATAAATAAGATAGTAATAGAGTGAGTTCAGCCGCTGAAGGATAGATGGCATTAGTAAAATTTTCGTGATTTTGAATTATTCAGTATTAAGAATTTCCGTTCTGAGAAATGCATGTTCAATGACAGTAGATCTTTTAGACTGGTCGCTCAACAGCAGCACTTCTCCTGGAGACTAAACAAAACCTCAGAACGTCTTTGGAAGCACAACTGGATAAGGCCGTGTTCCTGTTGAGACACGCATGCGATAACATTAGGTTTGTTCATAGGTATAGCGCAACCCTGTTATCACAAGGGTTGGGGCCACAATTGTTATAAAATGCACAAGTGCCCTAAATATTTCTTATTTAACGTCAAAATATTTTATAAAGGGTATGTGACTTTAAAAAACAGCATGAAATTAAGTATATATTTTACCTTATCAACGACAAATTTTTAATATTTTTATATAGATAGATGCACTCGTATTTATTACTCGAAAAATTGAGCTTCTCCTAAACATTATCCCAGCATAACACATTGTGACTGAGAGGCGTTTCGACAGGCAATGCGTTCGACCAAGAAACTCGAAGGTTACGTCGTTGTCAGCACCACCTGTCAATAACCGGTTGCGACATCTTCGCATTTCCTGTTGCAATTTAGACGTGTGACCATGCGTCGCCATTACTAGGTGGTAATGCGATAAATGGTGCCCTGCATAAATTAAACTATGAGTTCAACATTGTCGGCATTTCAGATCTTTTCATATCTTTCTTCGTAGATTTCTTAGTCCTATGTGAAGCTCTACTTCACACATTTCTCTGACTTATGGTAGATGTACCTCAAGTTCACCAAATTCAATATTCAAGTAACAGTTGGAGCAAATATGTCCGAATATTCGGTTATATGAAACCCAATGTGTAATTTGTTTGTGACAATCAATTTTCGAGAACAAACGCAATAAAAATTAGAATGTAGAACTACCAAACATTTTGAAGATTGAAACTCGTATGTAAAAACCAACGAACATACGCGCAACAGATGTAGTGCGAACTGAAGGCACTACGAATTGAATTGAATTGAATTAATGCCTTATTTTACGTGGCGAGACTCAGGCCATTAGGCCTGCTCTTCCGTCTGACCACGTAAATTTCGCTACGCTCGTTTCACCAACTAGCAGAGAAAGGAGGTATTTCTTGGGCGAGAAACAGGCGATTTTGAATTTAGCTCAGAGGCGTTATTTAGGCTTGAGGATCTTTTACATGCAAGTAAATCTACTAACATGGGACAGCCGGCTTTACTTCCCCTCCGAAGGAAGGCGTACGAAGGATTTTTTCGCCCTGAAAAATCCACGGCTTCGATCGGGGTAGTCGGGAGGGGTAGTCCTAGGAGGCATAGGGATCAGAAACGAGGCAGAAGAGCGGACCCATGCTGGGAGCCTGGTGGAGGGCGGCGCGAAAGCCGCGAGGGGCGAGGCGGAGCGCGAGAGGCCTGTGCCGGATGAGCGCGGAGGCAGAGCAGCGGGCGCCGACTGAGCGCGAGGCGGGCGCAGGAATGAGAGCGGGGCCGGGGAGGGTAGGGAGCGGCGTGGCGGGTGGGGTAGGCGGCTGTCATCCGTGAGAGGGCGACAGAAGTGTGCTAATTGCGTCGAGGCCCGGGAGGGGCGGGGTATTCGCGGCGGCGGAGGTGGTGGTTCAGGGGACGGGGCGAAAGGGGCGCGCGCAGCGAGTGACAGACGAAGAAAGGGTGGCGAGAGAGCGATGGCCCGAGAGGGCGAGCGGGGCACCGCGGGCAGGTGCGGGGCGGGTGCGGGGATCCGGGTAGGGCGCCGGGCGCGGGGCAGGTACGGGGCGGGCGCGGGGATCCGGGTAGGGCGCCGGGCGCGGGGCAGGTGCGGGGCGGGCGCGGGGATCAGGGTAGGGCGCCGGACGCGGGGCAGGTGCGGGGCGGGCGCGGGGATCCGGGTAGGGTGCCGGGCGCGGGGCAGGTGCGGGGCGGGCGCGGGGATCAGGGTAGGGCGCCGGGCGCGGGGCAGGTGCGGGGCGGGCGCGGGGATCCGGGTAGGGCGCCGGGCGCGGGGCAGGTGCGGGGCGGGCGCGGGGATCCGGGTAGGGTGCCGGGCGTGGGGCAGGTGAGGGCGGGCGCGGGGATCAGGGTAGGGCGCCGGGCGCGGTGCAAGTGCGGGGCGGGCGCGGGGATCCGGGCGCGGCGGGGCGTCGGCCGGGGTGAAGGGCGAGCTCCGCCATTCCCGACGTGGTTCGCGCGCGCTGTCGCACAAACCCACAATTTGCGAGACAATTCACTTGTTACCTCCAGAAAGACGCAAGGCGCTCGCGTGCTCTCAGAAGGATGGCCCTGAACGCGTCGGAGACGTTGTGCAAGGAAGAGCCCCGTGACTGCGATGGAATTTTCTGGGGTGAAAAAAATCAGGCTTGCAAGTTGCAAGAATTTCCCACAAGATTTGCGTCGCTAAACCAATCACATATAAAGTATTCAGCCAGGTTAATCAGTTTATTTTATTTACTATTTTTGTACTCAACTAAAATAAGATTCACGTACTAATGTAGAGAGAATCTTCAAATCAATACAACGCATATACCTCTTAAACAACTTAACAATTCATTGAATACACATAAAATTATATAGCTTACTTGATATTTGGGGTGCTTCAAAAAGTAGGAAAGTAGCAAAAAGTAGATAATAACATTCTTTTTTCAAGTAAAACCAATAATTCTCTTTGTAATATCCGATATCATATATGTATGGGAAATTACGATTTACATTTAGTAAATGAAATATAAATTTGACATGATGCTTAAGCGTTAGAGTAGGCGCTTGCTTTGGAGCTTCTAACAGATGACCGTTTATCAAAATCGCTATTTTGTATCTTTCTGGCTCATTAACATCACCAAAACAGATAATATAATATAACCAATACAATTTCGCATAAAATAGTATAGCAGAATTGTTTATTAATCGTACCCAACTGTAAACATGTACGAAGAATTTACTGACTTTCTAGAACAAACTAATAAAAATACTTGTATACCTGAAGTATATCTGAGCTTAGGCTTCGTTCTTGTACCATTTTGTTTGCAATGCTTTACCTTTTGTACAAGAGAGTACTTTCATTTCTCAATAAATATAACTATTATGCTTATATTTCTTGATGTTGTGATTTTCCATTTGTTTTAAAAGTACGTTTCTTTGCACCGTGAAGTTCAGTCAGAAAGAAGAAAAGTAACACATAGTTATATAATGAAAGTAAATGTCTGTTAAAGTCGATCTTATTTAGTTCTAGAAAATATATTAAATTCTTCTCAGTTATTCGCCAAGTTCTCAGTTAACTCATTATCTCTATATGCATACGTTTAACCTTGACCTCTGAAGAGAAAGGAATTTTATAAAAATATTAAAATAAATAAGTTTAATACATTATAACTTTCACCGCCGAGTGATAGGGTAGTTCTTGGTTTTGAGATCCGTACTTATAATGCTGTTAGTTCTTGCTCCAGTCATTTCTCATATCACTCCTTCATATTCCTTGATTCATCTCTGTAGGTTACAGTCGCAGACAACCATTTGCGACAACTATATAATCCATTTCTTTACTCTCAAACATTATATATATATATATATATATATATATATATATATATATATATATATATATATATATATATATACAGGTCATATGTGTTTTGGAGAACATGTTTGAGTGGCAGTACCATGGGGGTCACATTTTTAGTGCTATAAGTCGGTTGGTTCGTAAAACAATGAATAAAAATGATTAATTTCATATTCATATATTTTATTATATTCCCTTCATATATTTTATTAAAAATAAATCATTAAACATATGATTACGAGATTTTCAATGATGTCAAGCGGAATGAAAAAACTACGTGATTCAGTTCACTGTTTCTTTCCCTTGAGAAATTTAACAGGAGTTTAGAAGTTTAATTTTAAATCCACAACTCTCAACAAAAGGAAAAATTAACTCAAAGTAGAAGCCATGTTCACGAGAATTTTTTTTACCACAGGGTAAGAGCAGTAAGGCGCCTACAAGACTATCTTTGTACTGGAATTATTTTCATCAACTTGAAAGTAAAATAAAATTATCTCCTGAAGTACTTGGAGAGAAATGGAAAGAACAAACTAGAAACAACGTATTTTCATTCATATTAATTTTTTTGAGGAATATTTTTTTCTTTCTCCTGCCTCCATTGTAAAAATAGATACATCTTTACACTGCTACTTAGATGACGAAAGCAAGAATACAATATAATTTACAACAAACGCAAACTACTTCACAAGCGTGTTATATCTCGTAATTATATTAATATCCATATACCCACTTCATGTAGACAACAAAAATATCATGAGTTCTGGTGTATACAAAAAGGTTAAAGACCATTCACACGTACTTCTGAAAAACCTATAGAGACCAATAGGTCTTTGATTACAACAAACAATTAATGAATATAACATTCTGTATCTATTAGGGTTGCATGGGATGAACGAGGGGCAAAAGGATTCAATTGTCTCAGAAGTATATACATAAAAAAGTTGAAGATATGTGTTTTTCATGGTAATTTGAAAATACAATAATTTAAACCACGTTAGAAATATGTATTATTATACGAGTGCTGAGTTAACACATAAAATAAATTTGTTAGGTTTGAAAGATCCTCTTTCTCGTGCTAACTTACCCTGTTCTCGTGAAACGTTTATTTAAGACAAGTATATTTTCTAAAAACATTTAGGAAATGTATTGGGTTGGCAAAGAAATTCGTTTCGTTTTTATTTCGGTGGAGGTTCCCACCGTTCCTTCATCCACTTGCTCGGGGCTCCCAGGCAAATCGGTAGCTTAATTTGAAGGCGACCACAACGGAAACATTCTGTGAGAGTTTTATTTAATAGACGTCAGTATTGTGTGAACAGCGCTGCTTTGGAGATGGATCTGACGAATTACGCCATTTTTAATAATTTTATTTTAAAAAAGGCAAACGAGTTGTAGAGGCACTTAGAGCCTAGCATAGAGGGATGATGACTGTAACGGAACTCATCTAAAATAGTTTTCCAAAGTGCGTTCTGGAAATTTCGACGTCACTAACGCCCCACGCCCAAGTCGATGATGATAGGCCATGATTGATTCTAGTAAAGTAAAGTCTATTATTGACATAAACTCATCTCTAACGGTACGGGAGATTGCTTCAAAATTAAACATTTCTCACATATGTGTGGCAAACCATTTTTTGGCCAGATATGATTCGTTTCTCGACCTAATATTAGGGCGTTGCATAAATTAACCGTCACGAAATTGACCAATCGCATAGCCATGTGACGCAATGCTAAAACGCAAAATATACGTTTCTTTTCGTGACGTGAATGGTGGCAAAATATCTCGTCTCTGTAGTGCGTAAAAGGCCGCGCGGGAAAAGCAACGAGCCGCAGAAAAGAATCTCGAAGGTGGGAGTAGCATCCGAAGAAAATTATGCTCTCCGTAAGGTGGAATGAAAGGTGTGCTGTTTCACGGTGTGTTACCAGGCAGGACCATTCATTCAACTGTATACTGTTCGATGTTAAGAAAGTTGAAAAATGCATTGCGCATCACCGCCCAGAATTGAAAATCGTAAGGCTGTCGCGTTCCAGCACGATAACACGACAACCCGACACCCCACCCGACTTGCAGCCCGACAACTCGATACCCCACCCGGCAGTAACTCTTACGCCTTGACTGGAATGTTTTTCTGCATCCCCCACATGCACTGAATCTGGTACCTTCAGACTCTCAACTGTTCCAGTCATTGCAGAATTCTGTGAACGGAAAAACATTTGCTATTGAAGAGGCACCGGTAAAAAAGCACCAGGGGAAGTTTTTCATAGATAAATCACAAACATTCTATGAACGTAGCATTATGAAGTTGAGAAAATGTGTCAGTCAATTATTAATAACAATGGCTAATATGCAATTAATTGAAACAATAGAGATGTACCAAATAATTATATTTCCTGTCAAACGCCATAAACCGAACTTTTTGCCAACCCATTATAAATATGTCGCAGAGCAAAACGCATTTAGCTAGTGAATAAATCACATCACGGTTAAGAACGTGCAGGTAAAAAAATGGGTTATTCTTTTTTCATGTTGACAATAGGAAGATGCACTTTGGCTTAAAAGGTTTACTTAAAAAAGAGGATCTTGGAAGAAGCTGTTTTAGTTTCCATGTCAGTCACTAATCTGAACAGCGTTACCCGAAGAACAGCTGTGAGTGAAGAGGAGAGGACTGAGACGTTGGGGCAAGAAGTTTCCTTTACTTCTGGAGTAACAACCAGAGATATTTATTCAGATTATTTAATAAGTGTAAATATTAAAAAAATGAAGATATTGCATAATATCAGGTATATCAAAAATCGCGTACATAATTTTGTAAGCTTGGCATAAACTAAATATGAAAAAATATATGTATTGCAACGCATACCATGCAATTTTTTTACATATTAACTCTTAATATTTGACAAAAATATAGATGAAAAAGTAATTTACAAGATGCATTGGACCACCAATAAGAATATTACCATATTTCGAAAACCATTTTGATGTGATTCTGTGTTCAAAATAATCTTTCAAAAATGATGGTTTCGTATTGTAGTTGTTTTAAAACCTACTCCCATACACATTGTAATTTTGTACCTATTTTTCATCTTATAATATAATAATTTTGTGAGCTTCATTTATTGACAGGCCGAACCTATTGCTAACAGCCATTACTGTTTGTTTGTAATAATTAAATTCCGCTGTTGCAAGAAATTAGTGAACAACTAGATGATAAATAGTAATTAATAAAAATCTGGTAAAAAACACAAATATCTCGTCTCTGGCTGGTTAACAAACAATAAATTATTAACCTTTATCAATATTCCAAATAAACTTTGTGATTAATGTCTGCATTACTGGTCTTTAATACATGCCTATTTTTACAATCATATGGACTATCTAGGAGATATTGAGTACTGGAAACTAATTATAACTAGCTTAACGTAGCGCTTTCAGCAAATATGTGCATATTAAAAAAAATATTTGTGCTCTGCAAGTTCGTAATACCCTCTGAGATTCAGCAAACAGATTTAATACGAAAAATGTAGAAGTTAATAGATTATGCAATGAAGTACTCAGGAGGCAATGCGCAACGTTAGTTATATTTCAATAGCGGAATATAGTTTATTACAAAGTCATGTCATTGCAATTTTTAGCCACGTTTCCTACTCATAATTATTTGAAATTCAATAGCAGATCATGTGATTATCACCACGATTTTCATGAATATAATTATATCGTTCCATGACATTACAAAAATAATTTACAATTGATGACCGTACGAATAAACATTTTTGAATAATGTAAACTAATGGTTTTGAGTTTCTCAAACATTTTCTATTTCATGTATAAATATACTAAAATATTGAAAGAACTGTACGCTGAACTGTTTAAATTTTACAGTTGAAACTATTAAGTTACACAGTATACGAGCACTTAGATATTTAATTCAAATAAAACTTTTTAGTTTCAAGTTATTGATTAATTTTTCTACTTTTACCTGGAGTAAGTCTTTTCACAGTAAAGGGCAGGTTATTTCAGAAGAATTATGCTAGAGAAGATCATGAGTCAGACAGCACCTTAGTGATGATCTCTACCTGTAGTTAAGACGCATAAGTGAATGCGAGGAGAGAAGACGCGAAGTCAGCCTGCATCTCAGGTGACGCCTTCGCATACATTGCGTTCATCCGTATTTCGAGAGATAGAGATTTTGAGCTGCAGTGGCGCGACACGGTTTTAAGCTCCCTGAAACCTATTTGATATGCATTATGAGCGACGGAACATATAACCAACCATACATTTTTAGTGCATCTCTCTCTTAGCTCTCTTTGATGAACAAACTTTCGGCGAAATGAAGAATCTACGGAGACAATCCAGTTGAAACAACTAGTCAAGCGGAATTTGTGCATTGCGAAACTCCGAGTCCGCGGGGAAGATTTGGAAGGAACATTAGGAATTATTCCACAGACAAAATGCGCTTTAAAGCCTCGTGAATCTTCTATGCTACCACAAGAGAGAAGGAGAAGGTTTCACGGGCGGAGAATCGCTCTCACCTCCGAACAGAGCTCGTTGCGCGCTCTCTGTTTATTCAAGAGCTCCGCAATTGCCACCGCCGACGCGGGACCCTTGCGAGGAAGAAATTGAGAACAAAAAGGGAATGAAATGAAAGAACACAAAAAAGAGAAAACAGCAAATAAATAAATGTGAAATAATTAGTAGAAAATGGAAGGAGAAAGACAAAAGTACTGAAAAACGAAATACCTAAATGTACGTGGGTCTTTCCTAAAATAATACAACATCGTTGCGTAAATCCAATGTAGTTCTTTTGGTTCAATTGATCGTCTGTTTCCTGTATTCAGGGTGTTTTAGAGAGTTTCTCGCAGTTGCTGTTGGTTGCGCAAACTTGTTCTCGCAGAGAATGTAACGAACTCTGACAATAAACGCGCCGAATGGAAATTCCGACACCAGCGATTCAGTTTAGGAAAGCGGAAAAATCTCCCCCTATTGACACTAAACCGAGAATTGTTTGAGTTTGCGGTGAATATAAACAAAACATAGTAGAATCAAACGTTGAATAATGTGAATGATCTTGGCTGCGCTGTGTTGCCAAAGGTTGCCAAGTTTTCGAAGGCTGTGTTGCTTGGCAGCAGCCTTCGTCACGGCGTCACCCGGACAGCCATCATTCACATGACTCCGGCCGCGGAAGCCTACGACTTCAATGTTGAATAGTGTTTGAGAATAGTCTGTCAGTTGGGTAAGACAAAATCAATTATAATAATTATAAATTATAATATTTGTTTAGGAAAGAAGTAACGTTTTCATCTTTTAGTACTTTTATTATTAGAAACTTCCTTAACTCTAGATCAATCTCGTCTTTTGGCTCTTATCAGATGTTTACAAAACAATTCAAAACCTTCGGCATGTGTAATTGGTCCCTTAAAACTCAGCATTTTCTTATAGCCAGGCCATACCAACAAAACAATGCTATCTTATTTCAGAATTTGTCGATGTAGATTAGCGTTGTGTAGTAGAAGAAACATTGCAAATTTTAACGCACTCTTAAAAGACGGACGTGGCTATCTCTGTCCCCGCGTAAACTACAGCAAGAGAATGTTTGTTGTTGTTTTTTCAATTATATTGCGATTTATTCTGGAATCCGTCGTTGACCTCCACACCTTATTGGAGTTCTCTGGATACCGGAAAGACGTGATTGTTAAGGTTCAAATATCTACGAAATACAGAGGTTGTGGTGAGGTAAATACTCGTACTAGTGATTGCATATGCTGTCATTATGTGATATACGTGAATATAATATACATACATAATGTAATTTTCTTCAATCTGTTCAGTAAATATTATTTTAGGAAGAAACCGATTCTTAACAATGCACAAATTTTACCAAATCAGACTTAAAAGAATGAAGGATAAGATTTCTCGAGGTTCTAATCACAATGGGGAAAACATTCAAGGCAATGTTCTATAAGATACCAGACAAAAAATGTAAAAGCTTCTGTAGCACAAATTGGACATTTAAAGCCAGGCACTCGAGAAACGAACCTGAGACTGAGTGTGAGTGAGGCACTAGATTTCTAGGGTTCACTAGCATTCCGTGTCTAATTCCACATCTCATAAGGATCTGGGTACGTTATCATACATTACAACAACTAAAAATACCTTACCTATACACGCAAACGCTTCAGACCTCAATAGGGCAGTCCTTTGCAGTAATCGGTGAAATTCTCGTACGAGGCCCGTTCTATATGCTATCGACGTTTATATAAAAGCAACGTAGCTTGGAAAGATTTCGTGAAGGCAAAGAGACACGAATAACGATATGTGCAGCAGCAAACCTCGAGCAGTCAACCACAGTTAACACTGTACATCTAATATTAGCGCTTCCAAATCAAAATAAGGACAAATGTATCACTTTATTTCCACTACCTACACTGTCTGTGTTTAGCTCAGAGCCAACATTGCTGCTGACTCGGGCAACGACGCTGACTCGGGGGTCCTAAGATTTTTGAGCCCCTGCGGTGGCTGATTTTCGACTATAGAGATAGGTTGAATTCAACTGCTGTCTGAAGGAGAATTCAAGGAGCCGGCTGCTCTGACCGGCAGTTCTCCGTGGTTTCTCCGATCAATACCACGTGAATGCCGGAGCTGTACTCTAAAAACCGAGCCACGGACCTCGCGTGATCCATCCTGCCTTTCCCTTTACACCCACATTTTATGCCCTACCACACACCGGGAAACTAGCTGGGAGCGCAGAGCATGTCCCGGCTGGGGGCGGTACCTCACTGAGGGGAATCAGAAGGGCGAAATTCCAAGCCGACCCACAGATCGGATCTGGCCATCTAATGGGGGAGAAACACCGCCACGTTCCGGAATAAAATATTCACTACACTAACAGGACTAATGATGTTAGCTGTTGACGTGCGTGAAAACATCAATCAATCCTCTACTTATGCGTGTCATGTGTGTCAGTCTGGCTCTACTCTGCATCGGATCAGAGATTAGCATCTTGAAACGTTTCTAATTCTACATTGCATAACAATTTAGGCATATTATCACATACAATTACATGAGAATGTAACACAACACCCGATACCCAATAAAATTAAATTAACATTCAAAGCATCTAGCTGTTAATTTAGTTGAGTAACAGTAAACTAAATTTACAGTAAAATACGTATCGGCTCAAGAGAATACAACAAAAGACCTCAAAATTATGGAATATGTGTTTGATTAATTAAGAATTCAAGACACAAAGTAATTTTATTTTTTCTTTAATTTTTAGATCACCAGAATTGGCATTTGTTAAATGCTCATTTAAAAATTGTAAGATTTTTAGCACAATACCTGAAAATGTCCGTACCATCCAGCAGTAGCCGAAAAACATCCAATTGACTTTATTGAATAAATGCTATTCAAAATTGCATTGTAATTTACTTAAAATGCAGACCTACAATTAAACCATGTGTCGAAAGTATTTACAAGAATAACATTACAATGATTGAGGGATATGTTTATTTATATAGAACTAAGGTTTCATTCTTTAACATTTGTAAATATTCTATGTGCTCAAATAAGTCATATATAGTGAATCATTAGACGGAAAGAAACAAAATATTTAGTACAAATGTCTGATGTCAAATGATCAAAATCCTCTTGCAATAGTTCTGCAACACGCGGTAAAATTTTTCTATACTGCTCACGTGCTATGAGCTCAATAGGAACTGACGAGGTTAAATCTATATACTGTTCGTGAATGGAAGTCCGGCCTCTATTGCACTGAATCGCACTTATTACAAGACGAATAAAGGTCTTTTGAGCAAAACTATTTTTTCTTAAAGGAAAATTGTATATGATTTTTCGACCAGATTGAAAAACTTCGTTTTAAAAAGGTTCGATGGATTTCCGTCGGGGCCCTACCGCAGACCTTTGCAGAAGAAATCGCTGAGTAAGACTGTCCCTTCAACTCGAGGCTGGAACAACAAGGAGAAAGTAAGAAAATTGCTCATTAATTCCGTCGTCGGACTATTATCGACCAAGCCAAGCTGCATTGAAGTACCCAAATGGGGTTATTGATTTTTGTTTATCTACTGTTGGATTCGCTGACCGAACCGTTTTTCGAGGTTAAGAGGCGAGGCCACGGGCGATGCTATTAGTGGGAGAATAGAAGAGGTCATATGTTACTCCGTAGGAAAGACTCTTGCATAAAATATATCGAGATAACAAATAAATCGCAATGTTGTTACCGCTACTCTTCCCCGTTCCTCTTTGTTAATTCCACAAGCAGTATGAAGGGTACCAGAGTCAAAGCAGGTACTCGATTGAATGGTTATTTTTTCATTGATGTTTCCGAGCACGTAATTTATTATGTAATTAGTCCCGTAAGTGTAGTGCATGTTATCTCTCGATAGGTATCGGCGTTCCCCTCTCGCTGAAACATAAGTTCCGGCGTTGATTGATTGACTGATTACAAGTGATTCCGAGTGCGTCAACTGCTAAGGTCATTAGCCCCGTAAGAGTAGTGCATGTTTCCCCCTCTGGATGTGGCGGCGATCTTGCCCTTCTAGATGGCGGTGCCACCCCGATCTACCGTCGGCTAGCGGGATTTTCCTCAACCAGGTATCTCCCATCAGCAGGGCACCGCCTCATCCGGGACAACCTCTAAGTTCCCGACCGATCACCCGGCATGTTTGGTAGTGTAGTGCATGTAAGTGAGTGTGTAATGGGCGACGATAAGACAAGGAATGGGAAGGAAAGCTCACGCGCGGTCCGTGGTCCGTTTCGCAGGGTGCTTCTCCGTCATTCGCCTGGTGTTGATCGGAGAAATCACGGAAATCAACCGATCAGAGAAGCCAGTCGCTTGAATGCTCCTCCAGACGGCGACAGCACTCGACCCAGCTACTTGGCGTGTCCAAAATCCTGCCGCCGTTGGGCCGCGAATCCCAGGGCTTCTCAGTCAGAGTTACTGCAGTGACATCAGCTAATGTCCTGAGTCACCTCTCTCGGTTCGGCGTCGACCTACTTGTCAGCTACCTAGATTTTCTTTCCTCCAGGTATCTCCGCCAGCGGAGCATTGCTTCAGAAAAGACAAGCTCGAACATTTCGACAAGCCTCCCGATAGGTGTAGCGCATTGGATGAGGAAGGGAAGATCGCGCGCGGTCAGTGGCCCGTTTGTTAGGATATTGATCGGAGATATTACATAAAATTAAAGAGCAGAGCAGTGAGCGGCTAGAATTATCCTCTAGGCAGAGGAGATTGATGACCGAGTAATGCCGGAAATCCGAGACCGTCGTGATTCGAATCCTACAACTTCCTGCCAGAGATGCTGCGGTGGCACAGGGCCATCTCAGCCGTACAGAAGCTAGAAAGGCTTGGCGGGAGAGTCAGTCAATGTCAATGTGTTGAGGTGGAAGGCGCGCGAGTGGCTGCGTGGTGCCTGTGCCTGCGGGCGATGTGCGTCACGTGGCCAGCGGGAGCGGGGGCGGGAACAGGAACAGAATCGGGAACGGAAACAGGAGAGGGTAGCGGGAGCGGGAATGAGGCGGGAGCGGGAACGGGGGAGTGGGAACGGGAACAGGATCGGGTAGTGGCAGCGGGGACGGGAGCGGGAGCGGGAACGGGAACGGTAGCGGGAGCGGTAGCGGGAGTGGGTGCGGGAGTGGAAGCGGGAACGAGAGGGGGAGGGGGAGCGGGTGCGTGGCGATGGACGCGCCGCAGCAGTCTCCCGAAGAGCGCAGCCCGCAATTGGATTATTCGTGAAGGCCCCGTGCGGTGGCTGGCGCTCTAGGCCCCGCCTTGCGCCCTGACCTTCACCCCGCATTGCTCCGCTCTTGCCCCGCCCGGTGACCCTGCCCCACCGGAGCTCCGCCCGCACCACGCGTCCCGGCACGAGCCCCGCCTCGTCCCGCCTCGTGCCCTGCTGGGAGCACCATCGCACAGCCACTCGCGGGGAGGCCCCTTCACGTGACCTGTGCGTCCTCCAATTCCAGCGCATAATGAAAACAACGTTCTGCCACAACCGTCAGTACAAGATGTACAATTGGGGCGGATTTGTTAATTCTGGCTCTGTTAATTTTCTCTTCAAAATTCGAATGCGGCGTTATTTCATTTGCGATATTTGCTAACATTGCTGACTTGCTGTATCAACCAAGTTAATATACCTTACGGAAATAGAAAGAACCAATTATCATCACAGGAATTGAGTTGCTTTCTATTTACCATGTACTTTAATTGCAATTACAAACGCTTAAATTAGACATATTTGATAGTTAAGACAACTACGCATCGGGAATTATACGTCAACATTAATCATTTCAGCATATTAAGCAACACCCTGCATATTTCTTATTAACATAATAGACCAGTTGACATAATATTATTGTCTGGTAAATACACATTTAGTTACAGTTGTGGTACATTTATTGCGCAATATACTTGTAGGTTGTGGGCTGATATTATATTCTAAAATAATTAGCTCAGACCGTGCCGTTTTTTGTCTTTTTAACCATAATTTAAGAGTCTCTCTGGGATTTCAAAATAACTTTCTTTTTTTACAAACTCATTTGGTTATTTATATGACAACACCTATTGACTGTATATGGCATTAACAGGATTGTGTTATGTATATTGTATGTTTGTCGGGATTCTTAGGATTTTCTAAACCGATCTTCATGACATTTTCACTGAAAGGTTTAGTAGAAGTATTTTGTCGGGCAAAATTTACGCTCTTTTTTCCAAATGATTATTTTCTGTTACAGAAAGAAGAATTATTATTTATTTGTTTTTTATACAAGTCTAAAGTTTTATTATGATTTAAATCAAATTGACTTTCCAAGGAAAAATGTATTGTCTACATGAAATTTTGTACAAATAACAAGTTTCAGTGCTAACTAAAGTCTTTACTGCTGCTGAAGTGTTTCTATACAACCAGAGATTTTACTGTCGACCAAAACAGAACATATTGTTTTTATAATATCATAAATTAATTAATTGACCTGTGTTATGTTCAACTTTAAAAGTCCAAATATTCTCGTAACAAATATGACACACAAGGTTTAATATTTTTGTTTTTTTTTATTTAAAGCCACATCAACCTATGTGGCTACTAATAACCACATAAGTCGATAAGGCATTTTCTCGAGCTCTATGGGGTGAAGTGAATAATAAAGTTATTCAAATAAAAGTTGTTCGTGTTTTTGCAGCAGTTAGTTGATTATTTCATGAGAGACCAAAAGGAGAGGCCAAAATATATAGCTGATGTGTCTTTGCAAATAGCTTTTATTACAGGGAAGCTAATATTGTCTTGTTATCTTATCTTCACTTGTTATCAAATCTTCACAAAATTCTCGTTGCTGCCTGTTTTCAGCAGCTCACGGTTGAAAAGAATAGGGCGCAGATACACCACACATGAAATTCATTTCTTTTCCCAATACGTGATTCTGAATAAAAGTCATGGTTAGAGAACTTCAACTAATAGTATAATACAAGAGCTAGAGAAGAGATTTCGGCAGACATTTTCATTTTCCTCCGTCGTACGTCTTTTACAGTTTTAACCATTTCTTGATGTTAAATTCAATAAATAACATAAAATAAAATAAATAAGCGTATTGTCAGCGTATTACAACAAAGTTTGTAAAGTATGGCATTTAGGCATCTGATTGATTACTAAAATATTAGCCATCCAAGGTCCCCGAAAACCCCAAAACTAAAATACACTCGGATTTCCAGATTCAAACAGACCATCAGTTGGAAAATAACATGCCAGGTTTCATCGTCTTTGACGAGAAGCAGATATGAATAATGGATGTTGTCCTCGCCGCAGATTTTATGCTGAAAAGGAGCTCGATAAAACAAAGAAATATTGTGATCTCCACACAAAGCAGAAAATACTGTAAAAAGAGTAGGGGCGCAGTTTTTCCAGTAGTAATGGGAGCTCTAGGGGACATACCTACATACCTGACGGAACATCTAATATTCTAGGCCTTAATGCGAGTTACATACCAGTTGCAAAAGACCGCGCTTCTGGGCACCATTTATATCATCCGTATCTCTGTGATAGCTAAGTAAGACCCGAATCCCCTCAAAACTGCAGATTGAGTTAAAATAATAATAATAATAATAATAATAATAATAATAATAATAATAATAATAATAATAATATCTAAGAATACAGGTTCCATCAGCACAATGGAAATAAATTAAAATTAAAATCATTTCTTCGCGCAAAGATTTTCAAAAAGTTTGGTTGAATATAGGAAAATATACTGGTTGTAATAACGTAAGCTAGTCGCAAACACATCCACTAAAAACCCGCACAATCTGAAAATGTAATAATAGAATAGAGTTTTAAGTTTGCTATGATTACATACTTGAAAGATGTACAGACGTACGTAACAGTTCTGTACCACCGATGAGCTCTTCACTAAAATACTTCACGAAATTACAATCGAGCACGACTATTCAACAAAAGAATGCCCTGAAAAACAATTCTTTTTCTTTCGAAGATATCCAGAGTGCTTCCGGTGTACGTGTCCGGAAAAATGTTGACGTCTGAGTGGCAGCATCTTGAAACAATTACAAACGAAATGAGCATCTATCGTATAGCAACGGAGCACTATTTAAGAGAGTAAGTTCCCAAAGTTTTCGGCCATGAAACCGCTGCTGAAAGTCTCTCAAAGAGAGAAGTGTAATTTTGAGCCAATACACGGGCTGAAAATCAATAAAAGCTCCAAAAAAGAAGACATCCGCAGAAACCAGCCTTTGCTTCCGGGCGCGGGGGTCGCTCTTGTAAGTTCGCAGAGAAGGCGCACGAACGCAGAAACCGGAAAGAATACGAGCGAGTGGCGGCGGGGAAGGAGAAGGAGACGGGGAGGAGGGTGAGGGGAAAGGCGCGGAGGAGTCGGGGGAGGCGGACGCCGGTTTGAGTCCAGAGTGGAGCTGGAGATTGAGAAGCCGCTCGAAATGAAAACTGCACCGCGAGCATGGGGAGAATCGGGCGTGCCTTCCGCCAACGTTATCTTCTCAGGAACATCAGATGCAATAATATCGTCATTTCACACATGTATCATGTTTGGAAAATCATGTTTCGAATTTTGCGTAAAAGCTGAGTGAATATAGGAATGTATGTATGGGAAGAGAACTTACGATCAGTCTTTGTGATCATATATCTCGTTAAACGAGTGATATGATCTTATTTTAATTTCGTACATTCTCAAGAGTACACTAAACTGCCGTCCAATGAACCACTATCATCCTAATATAATTTTATTGGTATCATAAAAAATGAATGAAACATTTAAACGCATTTTCCCCTCATTTACCATAACGTTAGAGAATTCAGTCAATACCGACAATGAACGCCCATAAAGTTTGTCGTTAACAGGTATTCAATGTCAAAAGCGTATGTTAAGGAAGCAAGCGGAACAAAGCAAGGGGGCAGAGCAGGCGGAGGTATATGTTTGGCGAAGGCGAAGGAGATGAGGGGGAAGTGGGATGAGACTGCGAGGGGCGGAGCGGAGGGGCGGGAGGCTGCGGACAAAGGAGAAGTCAAGACGCGAGCGCGTCTCTAGTCTGTACCTGCGGCTTTATCGTTCGCGCTGAGTTAGCCAACTCCATCCGGTCGCTCCGACCCAATATTGCCACAGCAAGGGTTGAAGACGAGCGTGCTCCCACAGATAGGCGCCCGACCCCTGCCGCCCCCGCGCCGCCCAACTCCTGCTTGTTCCCCAAGCTCCGCGCACAAATTACGTCTGGCAATCACAAATATTTCTCAGCGATAGAAAATACTAGCACATTTGCAATTTTACTTTTACTACTACTTAATGTATAAAAAACAGTATTACTGAGGAGAAAAGGAGTGATTTTGAGGGCGGAAAACAGGTGATTCGCGGACGAGTCGAGTTTCATCCGACCGTAGTGAGGACAGACAGATGGACGGAGGGACAGACAGACGTTTCGCCGTCATTCGATTTTTCGGTATCAAAGACCCACAAAAACATGGATTTTTGTTATGGATGTTGTTGGCGAAATTTTTTCTAAACTTAGCAACTGCATTTATCCACTTTTTCGGTACCAGTGTCTATTAATAAGAGTTTTTCTGCGGAAAATTCGCCCTTTTCTCGCGCAGCATTACATAACTTTCTACTGCGTAAGCGGTAGTGAAAAAGTAAAATAAACCGAAACTATGAAGTGAATTATAAAGCCCAATTTTGAAACGGAAGTGATAACTAAGTTTTTCCGTTGAGGAGACTGCATTTAATTCTATAGATTAATTACTTTAACTTAACTTACGATATCTCTCATGAATTTAAAATATAATATTTTATAGCGGTTTCTCTGTGTTAAAGAGCTACTTTGGCGCTCATGAAAAACAAATTATTCAGTAAAATGTAATAAAACATTGATTACATTGAAAATTACGTTCTGAGAAAAATAACGCTTTTCGTTCCAAGCGAAGAATGAGTGCGGATATCTCAGCCCCGTATATTTGTGCGCGATTGGTTCGTAGCCCATAGCTCTCCTTCAGGAGTCTCAGCGGGTCCCTCCACAAAGACCACGCTATCGAGAATCGCAAGGATAAGGTTTAGATTATTGGAAAAGCTATATTTGTTGGGCAGCGTACATTACCGCTCAGCCATTATTAAAGATCGATAATGTACAATTGTATTGTACATCTACGTACTACATAATAATATTAAGTTTCATGATATACGTAAAACTGGAATTGAGTTTACATCATACAATAATATTTAATATCATGTATTTCATAATATTTTTTATCAATTCCGATTGATTACATCTTACATTTTTCTAGTCACTAGCCTTTGTGGTGCAGCGTACATACATGTACGACTATATACTCTAGGAGCCTCTGCTTCTAACAATTCGTGAAGCAGACGCTGCTTCTTGGCAGACCAGCCCTGAAGAAGTCACGATAAGATGGTCGAAACGTCGGCAACACAGCCTTCGACGCGGCGTCACCCGGACAGCCAAGATCATTTACATGACTCCGGCCGCGGAAGCCTACGACTACGTAGCAGAAGTCCTCCAGTTGCATCAAGGGACACTGAATTGATTGATGGAGCATGTTATTGCAACGTAGTGATTAAACTGCGTGCAGCAGATTCATTATAAATTTTGTGCGTATCGTGGTTGAAATATGATTCACCTAGCATATACGTTTTTGTAATTATCGACAGGTTCGTTAATAGTATCCAATTGGCTGCTTCAGCAATGACAGAATACTCTGTCGTTATATTGGCGAACACACAAACGTTCGGTTTACCATGTTGACGAGCTGAAATTAGTGCAGCGATGGTGCGGTGAAAAACTAGTCGTGCGAGTTAACCGCAAATACGGGTGGGCCGCTCAATGCACAATCCTCTGGGAATGGCAATCCTACACATAAGTGCTCCTCATCATGATATTCTGCCCTTACCTCAACGAGACCATTCAGATATTCTCTCGCTGAACTAGTAAAATCCCCCAAAATGTTACACTTAATTTTGAAAATGCTTCTACCAATATTTACCTTCATTCTTAGAGAATATTTTGAACATTCTATTTTGAGATCGAAAGATTTTTCTTGCCCCTTCCGTTCCGGTTTTTGCACGAGGCGTATTTTTGACTGAGGTATATTTCCCATTTGCCTACTACGTTTCATGACAAAGAGGGCACAAACAAGTGAGCGAATAATACGCTGTGAAATGCTTATGCCAACGGTGCAGCCAACACAACATTTTGAATAGAGACTTGTCTGGCAAAGATGCGTATGGTGACCCAACAAGGTCGTCCACGTGTTGGCGAGATGGTGACGTCAGTAACACGTTCAAACTGGTCATTAATTAGGTATTTATATTATTTTTAGGTCATTGCATGTTATTCTGGTGTAAGTAATTGTTTATATACATCTTTTTTTTCTATTTGTATCATTTAGGTCGTTCAATGTAATTGCATTCGTTGTGCAAGCGGTTCAGTAGGCAGTAAAACATAAATTGTGTGTACTTGATCTTCACTGTTGCTAACACAAGGTATTGAACAATATTTGTGAACTTGATTTGGCTGTGGAATTCAATACAGCTTGATGCAGAAGTTTAGTCAAATAGCAAGTTTTCGTTAGCACGTGTATTAATGAAAATTGCTCGTGACTTACATTCAGACTTCTCACATAAGTGGAACATCTTTTTAACGCCGCGTTCATTCATCAAGTTGGAATGAATTCTCAAAAATGCAATGGTGCAATTCTTGAGATAACACTCCAATTTCTTCATCCCTGCTTACTTAATTACTCGTTTGCAAAATGTACAGTATCAAATATATTGGTAAGTATTGAAAATGTAGAAGTAAGGCGTATGTGACTTCAAAAGGTTGCAATAAGAGCTTATCTCTCGAAAACTCCAATTTATTGTGTTGTAGGGTGTATGTGAAAATTTTCTATCAATAACCTTTAGAAGTATTGTAGTTCATAAAAAGCCATTTCTTTTTCAGCAGATTTAAGCTTCATTTTTGCATACATTTGTATGTTAAAGACAGTTTGTTAATAAAGCTACTTAAATTTATGAACGAAAACCTGCTAACGTTAAAAATTATTAAAATAATTCGATGTATTTCTGACTATTGTATCACTTGATATAAAGTCTAATTTGAAAGTCAAAGTTAATGGGAATGTTCAATTAAAGTTCTTTTCTCTAATCATTTTTACTTTCTTACCTACTACCTAATTTACATAGTAAATAGAAAGTATTGTAATGCGAAAAATGGCGATTTTTCTACAGGAAAAATTCGTATTATGGGTCCCCGATACCGAGAAAGTGGATAATTCTTGCTTCTATGGGTAGCACGTTACTTTCTCTAATACATTGTGCAATCAGAATCTACATTTTATGGGACCTTAAAAACGTTTACGGCAAAGTGTGTCTATTCGTCCATGTGTGGACAACACTAGAGATTAAATCTTTTAGGATATTTTCTCCAAACGTAATATTCCCTGATCGATCTGACAGAACTCGAGGCCCTGCAAAATTGAAATGGCGATTTGTGTCTTTAGGTTACTATATATAAAGCTTCAAAAACATTTTCAAAATTTTCTCAAAAATGTTCCCTTTTGTTTCTTCGAAAAGAGCAAATTGCACATGTCCTTGAGCTCTTTGAATTTTAGAGAATTGCATAAGTCAATATTTGTCGGGACATGTCTATAACTACTGTAATGAAAATAGTTTTCCTTCTTAATGAAATCTGACCTTCAGAATTTCATATTCTAACAAGAACAATTGTTTCAAACATGAATAGTTTTTGCGTAATTGTGATCGAAATAAAGGCAGTTTTAAAGATGTACTACATAAAATGATTTTATTGTTAATGGCTCCAATTTGTTTCTTTTCATATTTTTGGGATGGAGCAGAATACGTTTACAAAGTGGCGCACACACGATTTTCGTCTAACTCTCTGAATTTTCGAATATTGTCAATCCAAATGTTCAATTATTTTTTAGATTGCGAACTAAACCTTAAT
Source organism: Gryllus longicercus (assembly GCA_038098605.1). NCBI lineage: Eukaryota > Metazoa > Arthropoda > Insecta > Orthoptera > Gryllidae > Gryllus > Gryllus longicercus. The sequence goes on along the minus strand of JAZDUA010000109.1, from coordinate 3,645,579 downwards.
GCGTAAGTACCCGAGTTCAAATCCAGCGTAGAGATTTAAGTTTTTGCTGATCAGAAACGGTTTTGTAGGTTCAATACAGTATTAAAATATTACGCCCCGTTACAAAGAATGCGAGAAAGTACGTTATGTTATAGCACCTGTAGTTATCCTTGCAATGTAATTAACTGCCTCCTATTGCGTAAGTGTAGTAATGTTTCCTGCGTTTTTGTCAAAAGCAGAATATGTTGTTTCAAAACCGGCAGTCTTGCATTCTGACATTTTCAATCAAAATAACTGACAGATTCAAGATATTGTTTCTATACAGTCAATTTTGCCGTCTCCTTAGAAAATTTCTGGGAGTATTGGCACAAAACTTAAAAATATCCATTCCTTCTTGACCATGAATTTGTCGCTGCTTTCCGAATATCCGAAGCGTAGCGGAGATTTTCTAAATCAATGGGTTATAAGAGTGTTATCAGCTCATCGTTTGGCCCAAAAAATGAGAGTAGGGACGGAATAAGGACGGAATAGTTACTGATGAATCGACCTTAATGAAACACATTTGAAAAACTTATTAAGCTGACAAAATTAGTTTTACCATTGTATGTTTATTATTTTGTTTCTCATTTCCCAGTGTAGGGCATTCTAAAATGTGGATATTTTAAATACTGATACTTTTTCTGCGTGCTTTTACACAAATTTCTGGAAACTTCCAATAAAAGTTTTAAATGGATAATTTGCGTTTCAATATGCATGTATAAGTTAGAGCACTGCCGTAAATATCGAATCTTGCTATCTTTCAATTCATTCTTGCACGGCCTGGATTCAAGCGTGTCGGCATCATTAGAGCAGATTTAATTCTAACAGTAACTGAGAATTATACTTAACTGTCAATGTCAGATATACGTATAAGATAAACAAACTCTAGCATAGCGCTCCACTCCCTTGGACTCCTTCAAAATATTTAAAAAAAGAACCTGAACGCAATTTTTCAAAATAAGATTAAACAAATAAAATTAAACCTATTTATAGCAACAATATTTTGTAATATGCGAGATTATATGATGTAAGTAATCCCCTGTTATTCTAATCCCTCAAATATATGGACTTTTATAATTTCTGTATTTAGGGGGCCAACATGTTGAGCAGATTTTTTTAAGTTAACGTTAATAATTATTTCATTTTTAATGTATTTATTTAAATTTTCGTTGTGTAAATTTACGTGGATGAATATGTGGTCATATGAAAATGGTTTTAGATACTTATTATACTCAATAAATTATTTTATAGGTTATAGGAGTATTCTCAACAAACAACAGCCACAATTTCTTGCTGACAAAGAACAGCCGAAGACGTGTCACATTTTCTTCAGTAGCTTATGGCCTCACGAAACCTTAACCCTGTTCTTAAACTAGAACAACATGGGAGTGTGTAAGAACAATATTTTCAAATTAACGTAATAGTAGTACACAGGGAGTCCCACCAACTATGGGCCACACCCGTAACTTCTAAACGATTACGATATCGAAATGCAGTTTTCACTAAACAATGCAGAAACATGGGACAAGTAATATAAGATAAGAGTATTTTGTTTGAAATATTTGTAGTTTTCGAGAAATTTAATCAATTTTTTCTTAAAGGAAATGTATGTTTTTCTCACTAGCAATACATAGATCATAAAAAGAGGAATGGAATGATGTTGTTCATGTATGTTAATGTCTGATAGTAGTTTGAATATAAAATTATACTTTCTGGCGTGATTTTAAATTAAACGTGCAATATTTCCTGTAGCAAACCTTGCATCTATCGGTTTTGGGAAAGGTTCCTGCGCGGCCTCTCCCCGAAACAATACCGACTCCGCGAAGGCCACATTCCACAAAGGAGACAGTTGCAAGGGCTACTACAAGAAATCCTGTAGTTTCATTTCAAATCACATGTCACAAAGTATTATTTAAAACTCAAATACTATCAAAACATCAACATCTGCATTGCATTCCTCTTTTTATTATATATATATATATATATATATATATATATATATATATATATATATATATATATATATATATATATATATATACAGGGTGAGGCACCTAAGTTGGCCACAGCAAATATCTCCGAAACGGTTTGAGGTATCGGAATACAGTTTGCGCCAATTTGTAGCAGATGATGGGGGAAATAACACATATCGTTTTCGTGTATGTACCATTTTTAATTGCGAAGATATTGACGCAACTTTATTTTTTTAAATGGAAGTATATATTTTTTCAGCAGCATTATAAAGTTTTCGTGTATGTACCATTTTTAATTGCGAAGATATTGACGCAACTTTATTTTTTTAAATGGAAGTATATATTTTTTTCAGCAGCATTATAAAGGTCTCAAAGAGATGAATACAATGATATAAATATTGTTAATATTTGAAGAGAAAGTGTAGAAAAAATGTGTTTTGCATTTTCTCAGAAACCACGTCATTCGTGTCTTTCCGAAACAGTTTTTCGGCAGGCGGAAAGTATCTGCCACAGCGCTCTGCTCTAGAGAGAAATTGGTCGCTAAACTGTTCACGAGCGGGAGTTCACAGTTGTAGCAACTTGTGAGAAGGTGAAACATCTCTTGTTGACACATTGCCGGCCAAATTACTTCGAATTTGTATGTAATCTGGATGTAATGGAAACACGTAGCTAAAGGCCACAGAATTCGTAAGGAAAGGGTCAGTTTTCGTTTGGACAGAGGTAACTGTGACAACTTCTTTAATACTCGTTAATTCTTTCTCCAAGTAACAATCCTTGTCAATTATGTGTCATTTATTTTCCAGAACATTCTTGTCTGACAAAAAACTACTGTGATAGAAGAGGCGATGTTCCATTGTCATTTCCATCAACAATGCTCTCCCAACTTCTCTTCGACTATTTCGCCGCCTGAATATCTCTCAACACTTTCAGTTCAATGTTGGCTTTCGTAATGAAATTTACAAACGAAGAAAAACTCGACGCTGTTCTTATTTACGGTGAGTGTGGAAGGAACGCAAAGCAAGCAGCGGAAATCTACGCGAAAAGGTATCCGAATAGGAAGCGTTTGTCAAGAAAAACCTTGGTAAGAATATGGCGACGTCTGTTATCAAGCGGTGACTGGAATTCAAAAACACGTGAGAGAACGAAACCTGCTACCGGTGAGGACAAGGCAGTAGATGTTATAGCATGTGTGGCTGCAAACTGCCATGTGGGTTCGCGAGAGATTGCTCGAGACTCAGGTATAAGTCAGAAAAGTGTTCTTCGTATACTTCACCGGTACAAATTCCATCCGTACCACGTTAGCCTTCACCAGCAGTTGCATGAAGGTGATTATGAACAACGTGTTCAATTTTGTAGATTTATCCTTATGTCACTGAGAGACGACAAAAGATTCGTAAACAGAATACTTTTCACCGATGAAGCGACTTTCACAAACCATGCACAAGTAAACCTAAGAAACATGCACTATTTGGCGACGGGGAACCCAAAGTGGATCCGTCAAGTGGAAAATCAGCGGCAGTGGAGTGTGAACGTCTGGTGCGGGATCATTGATAATTTTATCATCGGGCCGTACTTCATTGAAGGAAAAATGACAGGTCAAGTATATTCTAAATTCCTCAAAGAGACCTTGCCAACGTTGCTACATGAAGTTCCTTTGGAGTTGCGTCTTGGAATGTGGTATCAGCACGACGGTTGCCCTGCACATTCTGCTGAAGTGTCAAGGGCAGTTCTAAATGAAACATTTGCAGGTCGCTGGATAGGAAGAGGTGGTGCGGTGAAATGGCCGCCTCGGTCACCCGATCTCACACCACTTGATTTCTTTCTGTGGGGAAATTTGAAAAATACTGTATACGCAAACATTCCTTCGACTCCAGAAGATATGAAGAGGCGCATTACAGAAGCTTGCGGCAAGATAACGCAAGAAACGTTCCAATCCGTGCGTCGGTCGCTGGAAAGGAGACTGCAAATATGTATTGCCGTGGACGGTAAACATATTGAGCACATGACGTGAAGACTACCCCGCGTTCTATTTTATGGAATGTAAATTTCTTTTATGCGTGCTAAAGGTCTTATTTTTATCAATACTGTGTTTCATTGTTTTGCTCTCTTGTATTTAAGTTCTTATGTTACTGCACTGGCTTGAAGCATACCAAACTTATTCTGTGTAAATAACTTACTGTCAAAGGAATAAAATTTGTATTCCACAATGCAGAATGTCCCGTATTGTTCAATCAATTAAGATAATCAGAAAACGACCGAATTTACACTTTACTTGGACGCACTCATAAAATGTAAATTTGGTATTTGATTTCTTAAATTATTACGTTGTTGCATTCCTATGTTCCTCTTCCTAACATATAATTCATAATGTATTTTTTACTGCAGTAGATGTGGTATGCAGGTAGTTTTAGAAAGTACATTCAATACATTTTTAGTATGCCATTCTAATTACAAAAGAACAATATGTTTTACTTTCTGCCTCATTTATAGTATATCTACAGTACAATAAAGAAAATATTCAATTCTCGTGATAAATTTGTGACAAACTAAATTAATTTTTGATTTTTTATTAAATTTAATTAATAAAAATTGTCACTTGCAGGTTTTCGGACGGTTACACGTCGGTATCACTTCACGACCCTCAGCCGTGGGCAGTGTTGACTCGCGAACGCGAGGTCGGATGTTGAAAGTTAGAAAGATAGAATCTGGCTACAAGCAAAGTCAAACGCACTTTCCGTAAACAAGGAAAAAGTCTAAGGAACGTGTGCATCCGCGTCTATTACGTGCTACTTGACATAATGTATTTTTGCAAAAGTCTCTCTTCAAATATTAACAATATTTATATCATTGTATTCATCTCTTTGAGACCTTTATAATGCTGCTGAAAAAAATATATACTTCCATTTAAAAAAATAAAGTTGCGTCAATATCTTCGCAATTAAAAATGGTACATACACGAAAACGATATGTGTTATTTCCCCCATCATCTGCTACAAATTGGCGCAAACTGTATTCCGATACCTCAAACCGTTTCGGAGATATTTGCTGTGGCCAACTTAGGTGCCTCACCCTGTATATATATATATATATATATATATATATATATATATATATATAACTAGTGAAAAATATATATGATTGCATTTAAAAAATTAAATATTAATAAATTTCTCAAAAACTAAAAATAATCAAACGATATCTCTACGGCATATCACTTGGCCCAAGATTCCGCATTCTTGAGGGAGAACTCCATTTCGATATCGTGAACAGTTTAGAAGTTATGAGGGTGGCCCATAGTTGGTGGGACTCCTGTATATATTTTAGAAGGATTCTTAATGGTCTCAACTTGGAGAAATCAGTGTGTCCATATAGAAAGAAATTCATTTCTTCAGTATTTTTACTTATGTATTTTGAGGTTGTCTGTTGAGGAAAACGTGATTTTAGTAATAATAATACAATTTCCATGTTAAAATTCCATTTTGTGGAATATTTTCAAATCCTGACGAAGCAACTCACAGAATCTTAATACAATTTACTGTATAAGTTGCTTTCCTAATGATATGATGTACTGCATTTCAAATAAATTAACATTCAAGTAAATGAAAGGTCTTAAATGAAAAAAAATTGACCACAGAGGAATTATAATAAAATAAATTAAAAATACTTGATAATCTTTTCTTTTATTCACAAAAGAGCTTTGTAATTACTTCCTACGTCTATGATATGACCGTAAACCAACTGCTTTCGCAAGGTAGTTTCGCAGAAGAACCGTTTCCACATTTAATTTTACGTTCGCAGCGAGAACTAGTACTGCAACGGAGGCCACGAAATCGACAAGCAGCTTTCGGTCTCAGGAACTACTGGCAGCGATGACGTAGGCTGTGGCGTCTCGACGCGAACTTGACGCGAACTTGACGTGTAACTTGAGAATTGTCCCGAACATTACTCATTTTACATAGAGCGCAGCAATGCCTTCAAATGTACTAAGATTACAAGATGCGTCATATTTTAACATGTATTGCATTATATTTCATTTCAACAAAGCTCGTCTTCTGCAGATATGTCAGAAAAGCATATTGTAAAGTGTTGAGCAGAATAAATTCTGGTGAAGTCTTAGAAACTACAGGCTTTGTTTTTATAACTTTCTTAAAATAACATTCCTTTCTGAAGTACTCCCAACGTTTCTCCTTTGCTTCGTTGCACAACATTTAAATTAATTTTAAATCTCGTTAATATATAAACACAAAATATAATCTTTTCACATTCTCACCTACTACATACTTACGTTCTAAAGAAAAAGATTTATAATGCTCCTGGGGAACGTGGCTCCTACGTGTCGAAAATTAATTCTTCTAAAACTGTGTAGTCTGAATACACGTTTTGTGGAACCATGACACCGAAAAATCGATTGACGCCGAACGTCTCTCGGACTGCCCGTCCGTCTGTGCCTGTCTTTACCGTCTGCGACGGTAACATTAGCACACAAACGGTTTAAACGATTTTCTCCAATATTCACATTAACCGATCTGTCTGGCCTAACCCGATGCCCTGCAAATTCTAAACGAATATTTTTATTTTAGGGATACTTTACATTAATCTTTAACATTTTTAATTTTTTTAAAAAAATTGCTCTTTGCTGATTTGATTGATTTTCGTAAGAAAAAACTGAGAAACTATATTGACGTATGTGGGAAATGTGTAATCTGCGCATGTTTTTCTGAATTTCAGAATATTTTCCCCACCCTTTTATTATACGTAGTTAAATGATAATACACGTACTAAAAATGGGGTCGCCAAAATTTGAAAATTAAAAATGTTCGCTCTCTAGTTATAGAAAACTTAATTTTCGAATTACTACTTTTATTTTTTTTATTGCCAACATAATTGCAATCCACACCTACAGCTTCACTCTTACCACAACCAGCAAAGGAAAGCTCAACAAAACGTTGACCTAGCGATGCTACATTTACTAACTGAAGCAAAACATCGTAGCCCGTGGTCAATAAATTAAGGAAATTGGACGAAAACTTTCTCGAGATGAAGGTCATTGACCCAGAAGCTGTAGTACATTACATGTGGCAGGCATATTTAACCTTTTTACACAGTACAAATGTTACCTAATACATAAAGTTTCATTGTAAAATTAAATACTATTTTTCAATTTTGAGTGTTATTATTATTGAAATTGTATGGACACCGTTATGCATCAGAATAATTTTGCTTGCCCGTTAAACATGTGTATCAATTTTAGTTGTTGAACGTAATTTGTGAATGTGTTGAAAGATACCGTTCATGTATTATTTATGAATATCTTAAAGTGATACATTGATATTTTTACTTAATTAATATGATTTCTACTACGTGTTTAGCAAAAATTATAAATATCTCTTTTACATAAAAATATGGCCCCACCCCTAACTAAGTCAGCTTTGGAAAGCACTACAGTTTCGTAAATAAATAGGCACAGCAATGGTAAGATTTCAAGTGAAATGAAGAGAGACATGCAGGAATCACGCGTATAGCATTAGCTTATTATTCGTTATTTTCTGTGCAATCTAGAAGTTTGGGTGCTTTAGGATGTGCTTCCCCAAGACATTTCTCAATATCTCAGGCGGCACTGTTCATTCGCGACATACATCCAATGAGAATCATGAAGGCTGACTGAATTTGAAAGAAAATTCAATGCGTATAATAATAATTTTAATTTAGTGTTCAATTCATTTACATGGATGGCATGCATTTAAGTTTCGACTGTAGTGAGAGATCCAGAAATTTTATTACCTTAACATTAGATAATTATTTTATAATTAATTTTCAATGGCACTTGCGTTTGTAATGCAAAACTGCATTGAAACAGTTTTTTATACGATGATTATAGATGGAATGGATAAATCAGGGAAATTTAATAGATCAGGGAAACTCGTCAAAAAAAGTAATCGTGATGGGAGTCATTGGCGCAGAAGCCGAAGTACGTATAGTCATTTTTAGTATTTTTAAAGTTATACAGTACTTTGTACATTGTTAAATAAATAATATTTCCCCTTTCGATGCTCAGTATAGTCTATAATAATATAGAAACAGTGTGCAACAGAAAATATTTTACTTGGCATTTAAAGTTGAGTATTGATTTTAATCGTTTAATGTTAAATGTGTTGTAAAACAATTTACGTACAAACGAGTGATGTGTCAATGTTTTCCTAAATTCTGAGATCGCGACGTGATCCGTATGCAAATTGATTTACGATTGAAATTTGCAAAATCACCACGATATATTATACTAACACGTAGTAAGAGAGAGATAAGGCTGCAAGGGAAAGAGCCATATTTTGGACCGATACGAGCGTTTTGGGGAGTCCCTGACACAAAAAAAGGGGATTTTTCTTGCTCCTACACATATGATACATAAACGTACAGTGCAGCCAGAATCCATGTTTTGATTGTTCTTGCTACCGAAAACGTCTTTCGAAACGTTGATATGTCCGTCCGCTACTCCTTCAATCTATCTAAAACAACTCTTGTGGGTAAAAAATACTCTGGCTTAGCACAAAAAATATATTCCTCAATCAACTTGACGCTGTTGCAGGCTCTTACTTTAAAATTTATCTTTTATTATTTTGGGAGTACTTTAAATGAAGTCTCTAGAACATTTTCAATTTTTTTTAAACAAATAGCTCCAATATTTTTTTCTTTGTTTTTTTACTCGAAAATATCAACACTTGCTTAACTATATGGCATAGGTACATTCCTTAACAAATCAACTATAATTTCCAAAATTGAGAAAGTTGAACATTTTTGACATTATTCCATAATTTCAGCATAAAAGATTCACATTTCTTTATTATTGCAATATAATTATCAACGTTACACTTTTATATAATTTCAAATAAATGTATTTCAAAGTATTAGTAATTTTGGAGCAATTTGTTCATAGAGAGCGTTTAAATCACCGCAACATTAAGAATAATATGATAATCGTTATAAATTGAGTGATGTCCAGACACTATTAGATAGCGTCTCTTTACTTGTGATCCTTTGTTCTTGGATTCTAAAATCAGCCTGAGTAACAAATTGTTGTTTTCCTTTTTTGTAAGAACAGAGCGTAATGCAGGAAATTCAACGTCGGAAAATCTTGTGCCTTTTTACTTTACTCTTGTCTTACTCCTGTAAATGTTAATGATATATATTTATTCTCGAACCTGTCGATCTTATTTGGTTTAGGAGTTTTTATATTAATGGCTGGAGTGTTAGTACGATAGAAGTTGCAATATTATAATGTTACCCATAATATGAGAAAGTATCTGTTGTTCTACTAGTTCCACTAGTTCTTAAATTTCCATACCATAAAAATGTGTCAATTTCTTCTGATTTCTCTTTTCTGTTTTTTCTGATTTCGGTCAATTTTTTCTAATTTCCCTTTTCGTTTCCTCTGTCCTTTCTTAAAACTTCTATTTACAGACGATAGCTCAGCCCCATATGTTAATAATCTTTCTGATATTGTATTACGTACGTTTTTTTATCAATTTTATGTACGCCTATAATGTCCCACGTACTTGCCTAATTCAGCTTGTTTCTTTTAGAATATTTGTGATCTCATGGTCATCAGCTTCTAGAACCACATTCAGAAAAATAAATTCATATTTATCATACTCTTCCTCAAAATCATGTTTTTGCGGGTAAACAAATTCTCCTTATTTATACTAACTCATGTTCTATGTATTTCCCTTTTAGTACTATTTTATCAACTTGTGAGTCGTCTTAGTGATATCTTCATTGCTTTCTAGAACCATTACATCGTCTGCATACATCAGAATAAATAAGAAATATGTCGATTGATATTTCCATTTCCATACTCTTCGTCTTCCATGTACGAAGACCTCTTGTCATGTCAATACTAGAAACAGTAAAGTGGGATTACTATACCTGTCCTGCCCATAACTTTTACAAAACTCTAAAATATGATATAGGAAACTGGTAGCGTGTGTATATAGTACGTTTTATTTTATGGTGTTACTCTCATATTTTTTATGATATGCTTTCATCAGATCTCTAATTAAATACATCTTCATGCCTACACTGAGTTTTTTAATAATTTCTTTTAAACAATATATTGTCAGAACACCATTTTTCAACTCCAAAAATGGTTAGTTCTTAATATCGTCCATATGATTCTAGTCTCCCCCTCAGTGTTAGGCCAATTGTACTGTTAACGCTAGTGTTCCGCTCCGTTCATACCGACTCTTTGTAATAAACAAAATATGTCAGAGCAGCAGTTTTCATTCTTCGGATACTAGATTAATTTTTTTGAAGTATCTTTGTCACTTAAAGGGTCTGTTATAAGTACACAGAGTTTTTCTGGGTTACTACCAGACCGCTGAGCTCCGCAATGTTGCATTTATAAGTCGAAGTCTTAAATTTACAATAGTCTCACTCTTCTTATTTGGGAATTTCTTTATCGGCATCACCAGTTCCACACGATATTTCTATACTTTATAGTATACTCTTATTTGTATGAATTTCTCAATAACTATTCCATTCTTCGAATCCAATTAGGTTCCCATAACATTATTCGGTTTAATCCTCCCTAGATTTCATAGTACTCGTCAATTTAGTTCTTCTTTCCGTCATTTTTTCAAATATTATTTTGTTCGTTGCATTCCTTTCAGCATCGTCTTTCGTTTATTTATCCTTTGCGCTTTTTACACTTCTCCCAATACGCCACGTACGGTGTTTAGTGCTTTTTGATGATGCATATATTAAAATGAAATTAAAATTGATATCAACATGAACCACTAGTTTAAATAAATTATTTTCACATTTTCTGTATCAATTTCTGCAATTGAAAGGTTGAGCGCAACAGTGGTCTAACACTCTTTGACGTTGAAACAGTTAACTGTGTAATCTGTTTTCATTAACAATGAACTTCGTTCCAAAACCAATAAATATTGAATATAATAATTATTTGAGTGTTCATAGCATTGCCAGTTTTTTTCTCAAAGCAACTGTACAAATTTCTTGCGTAGCAGTGGTCTATTCCAATTCGACCAATTTAGAACGGGCCTATGAAGTCACGTGCACAAATAGAATTTTGGTTTCACGTTATACATAAACGTTTGGTGGAAACTGCGGAACACAAATAACTTGTCTCTGAACACAGCTACTTACCTTGCGATAGGGATTTTGGTATTTTTGAAAAAAAAGCTAATGGTGCTACAGACTGGCACAAATTTTCCCGTATTAGTTTTCTATTTCCTTTAGTGTCAGCTATTCGGACTTACCACATACTCTTGCTAGCTGCCTCTATCGCTGCCCAAAGTACATTTTTTAAACAATTTTCTTAATTTTTAGGATTCATAATTGTTTCCTAATGATTACTTTAAGAATATTAAAGAAGAGTAAAACCTCGTTCTTTATGTACCTATTCACTGAACTTAGAGCCGTTTTTAAGAAAATGGCGTTTAAGCGTTACTGTGAGTGCGAAATTTGAAGCTCTTTTCCCAGTAAACTATTGCGTTTGCGAAAAACTTCATATAAAGTCATTTCAAGCACTTTCAGTCGCAAATGTAACAGTTGTTACAAAGTGTTGGAAATGTGCATATTAAAGTTGTGAGAGATATTTCAAAACAATTACATTTGTGCAATTTTTGAAAAAACAATAGAATAAAGCAAAATAAACTTTATGTCATATTAAACGGTACAATAAGCACAATCTGTTGAAAAAGTTTGAAGAAAAAATTTGGAGCCCTTTTGAGAAAATGGTGTTTGAGCTTTTCTGAAAATGCGGAATTTCGAACTCATTTTCACAAAAAACTTCAGTTTTTGAGAAACTTAATCTGACATTATTTAAAGTACATATACTCATATATACAATAATGGGAACAAATTGCCGCTAATGTAAATAGAGCAAAATGATGTTTATGTCATCTCATAGAGTATATTTAGCACAATCTCTACCAAAAGTTTAAAGAAAATGTTGGAGCCGTTTTTCAGAAAATATTGTTTTATTTGTTTTAATTATACAAATAGCACGCAATATTACGCGAGAAACTACTAACATTTTCAAAAATTTGTACAGTATCTTAATGAAAGAAATCACTATGAAAAACAAATTTTATATGAAGGAAAAATCTTCAATTCGGTAATTGGAGGAAGACGCCCGAAAACTTTGAAATTTTCGAAAATTAAGAGTTAACCCACAAAATAGGACCTATTCCACCTTTATAAGTGTATTTTACACTATTCTTACAAGAAATTTAAAGAAAAATTTGGAGTCATTTTTGAAAAAATTTTGAAAATGGCAGGAAGGCTTCATGCAAAGTACCTCCAAATTTTAAAGAATGTTTATCAAAATCACAAAACTTCGACTCGAGCCAGATGGACAGGGGTTTCTTCAATTTAGAAAACATCCTATGTATGATTTAACCTATAGTGGTGTTCACAGACGGAGACACGGATGTTTTGCTATAAATTGTTTTGTCGTTATCAATGACCCAAGAAACGAGGATTCCACCTACACCACATGCTAGAGGATTTTCTTCTTAATTTAGCAACTGGATTTAACCACTTTTCGTTATCAGGGCCCAGCAATGACTTTTTCTGTCGAAAATTCGCCCCCTTTTTTCGCGCAGCATTACATAACATAAGGTTGCAGTGCATTTGAGTAAAATTTCATGTTTGAAACTTATTCAAGATCATTCATGGAAATATTTCTTTGAACATTTACTATCATAACAAGAGATTTACAGTTCAGTAAATGTAACTAAAGGTAAAATACATAGAGAGAAACAAACTTTTGATCTCGCAAAAACGTAATCTTGTAAAATACATATCTCCAAGGCCAATCAAAACCAATGAATTGAAAGATATAAATGAACTTTTAAAATATGTACCAGCCGTATATCATGATTTATTCATGAGTCCCTCTTCCGAAAGTGATCAGGAGGGTCATGACGACGATCATAATTATTTGTTGGCATACCTGATTATGTATAATTGCATTATTTTGGAAATTATTTTAATTTTTTGTTAATATTTTATTTAATATATATTCTAATATGGTCATGACGTGCATGCCTTGTATTAAAAATCTTATGTTCAAACAATATTTTTTTTCAGTAATTTCCTATACATGTCATCATATTTTTTAATTCCAGTAATATTAAAGTAGTAAATAAATGAACGTTTCTGTAAATTTCAAGAATTATTTTTATGTTGTTCTAAAATCAAAACTGGGATTTTGGCAATCAATGTTGGAGATCTGGGCAACACTGGTCTAACCCATTTTATGATGAGTCAAGCAAGAGAATTAAATTAATTTTACCCTTTTCATTTCATCTTGTTTTTTGTATGGCAAAGAATACTAATGTTCAGAGAAAGTATTGATTAAAACAAAATGAATCTAAAGCAACAATATGAAAAACCGGAGCATGTTAACTTTGAAGTACAAAATCCCCGATTCTAATGAAAGAGGTATAGACCACTATCGCGCTCGACCTTTCAATTCTTCACTTAATCACACCTATGTCATCCCTTCTTTTCTATATGTTGCTACATTCATTATCATGTCTTTAACGTAGGTGTATCTGGCAATTCTTATTATTTTGACGTCGATCATTTGTACCACTTACAACTCATATTTGATGTATAGAGAACTTTTGTAATTTACATAGATCAAATATATTATGTTTGTTGTTACCATTTTTATCTCGTTTCTTCTACTTTCACAGAGAGTTACAAGTAGTTCTCCTTTTTCATGAATATCATTTTCCTCCATTTACATCACAACATCATTAATCCATCTTTTCCTAAGCATTTCTTGGATTTTCCTTCCTGCTGGCTTCTCATTGCCGCTGGTTCTTCCAATATTCGAATTTTCATTTTTAATCTTTATTTCTTTTATCGTTAGTTTGTTTACATATTTAAAGAATGCAGATTGATATTAATAAAAATTATATACACCCTTCTAACTAAAAACACTTCGTAATCGTTTGCTTTATGACAATCACATTTCCTGTAATAATTATTTTTCTCGATTGAAACTATTTTTATATCTTGATGGTAAAAAATACATTTGTTTCTCGGAGAACAAAGATCATCTAAAATTAAAATTATTTTTTCTTGTGCGTCAAGAAGGGTTACAATAAACTAGTACCTTACAGTCCAATATATTCAAAGACAAAGATATCAACCCTGAGATAAAAAGAAAGAGCATTCATGTAGAGACAATTTTGATGAGATGTTAAATAACATAAATATAGAACATTTTCTTCCTTCCCCATTTCTTCAAATATGGCATTCCCCACCTTTTAAAATATTTTAATACTACCCTAATCATTCTCCTTTGGATTACTATGAAATGAAAAGAAAATAGAATTCAGTTTTGTTCAGATAAGTGAAACGTTGACATGTGATATCAAGATTCTTGAAAACAGGCACTCTTGAAAGTAGCCTTCAAGTTTTAACTGTCAAAATATTTTCAAAATATTACTTAAGCTGTTCTTAAGAGTAAATGAATGTTCAAATTTAAATTGAACATTGCATTATTTCATATAATCAATTAGAATGGTAAGAATGCTAATTTGAAATCACTCACTTCCTAAAATCTGTATATCACTGCATGGTGGATGATACTGCATGTAAAAATAACCACAGATGCATATTAACATAAATTTAAAATATTTTCTTCGCATACGTTAACGAGCATCTTTTTCTTCTTTATATTTTACTTCACTTTGTACCTCTGAGATGAACCTCAGAAAATCGTGTGCTTCTCTGATGAAAGGAAATGAAGGAAACCCTTGTAAATGCAAAGTGAGTTAGAGAGAAGCTTTAACGAAGCTGTCTCCAAACACAGGAGAGTGGCAGCAGAAGCAGAATTAAGACGAAAACTTGGTCGACAGTTTGATAGCAAGTAATTGATTCATTGTCTCCTTCGGGGTACAAACGCTGGGATGCAGGGTGTATGCTTCCTGTTACGTCGTGTTTAATGCTTGTATTAAAGATCTTGTAAGAAATAATACGTTATTATGGGTAAAATTGTATTTTTACTACCGTGATATATATTTATGGAAAAAGGCAGGACTCTTAAATTTCGCTAGATACAAATATTGAACAGAATACCTCAAGAAAGAAAGGAATCTTTTGGAGGAAAAACATTCACCTGCTACTCCTTTTGATGAAGACAGCGTTTTGAGTTGCCAGTCTTCCGTTCCAAGATCTTTTTATTTCAAGTTCATTCCAATTCTCGGTTTTCCAACAATTTAACATAATAGAATTGCCTTTTTATTCGAAATATGAATTAACATTTTTCAAAATTAATCCATAATACGTTTTCCATACCATGACAGGAAATGAACATTTATAAATTCCGTAATAAAATAATATATGATATTAAATTTCTAGATATACGTTTATAAACTTTTCAATATTCGTTTAACATTCACTTTTGCTTATAATATTTATTTCTCTCCCTTTCTCATGTAGAATAAATTACGCCGCGGAAAGAGATATCTTTCGTGATATTCGTATTTTATGTAAAGCTAGATTAATTCATTAAGTAGCCGTTCACTCTTTATTGTTTTTATGTATTCTTGAAAGTATATGCTGAAGAAGGTTGCAGCTGGACTTCAATTTACCTGCCACTCGTTTCTTCTCCTGCTACAGGTGCCAAGAAGCCGTCTACCATAGATAAAAGTGGAATGAGGTTTATCGAATATTCCGGAATAGCTCTGATCCTGTGTTATGAGAAACTTTTGTAGACAATTATGCTAGACATATTTCCACCGATAATATTTATACCTGTGTACCTCTGCAGACACGATTGTGGAACATAACACAACACTAGGAAGACCAAGTATGCACCATATCTTTCTTCACTATTACCCTGTGAACCTATTTCTAGAGGATCTTACGACGTTAATGTTAGAGTTTGAGTAATTCCTTTACGCTTGTTCAAAACGTCATATGAGGAGCAACAGATCAAATTGTATAAACTCCAAAACTCATAATGCGTTTTGAAGTGCTCATGTCACATGATTTAACATTTAATGACATATTTCCTCGCTTATTAAATGAATTTAATGTTCTTTGATTTGACATGATTTTGGTTGTTGTTTTTTTCGACGATTAAAAAATATTATGCTTATTTTTAAAGTTTGTGTGTGAATATCGAGTGAAATTTCGGGTGCGGAATTTCGGTCGCGACAGACAGTCTGGATGCTTCGTGGGGTGACCTTAAAACGAAGAAAATCGAAAATTGTGAAATACGGTCATCCACTTGGCACTTAACAACAATGAAACGTGGTACACGATGGCAGTGCATTGAGTGTTATGTAAGTGCAGAAATAGGTGGGATAGTCCAAGGAAACCAGTAAAAACTTTAATAACGAATCGCGTCATCTGGCTGGCGATCTGTTATCATTGACGCCTTCATGTCAATTCACGCAAACAGGCAATCACTCTTTCCAACTTATTGATATTTCAGTCACGTTTGTTTAAAATTGTCTCAGAAATGAAAGTGTAATACATTTCTTACGGACTAAGTTGAAAAGTAAATAATTGAAGATAGGTCGAATTCTACGAAATGATATCCATATTTTTTATAACGTTTATAACTCGTATAAACATTTAAATGGCAAAAAATATGGCCAATAAATATTTTTTTAATGTACTTACCACAAAACGTGCCTCACAAAAATCGTACTCTATAATATATCACTCGTATACTACGAATTATCTTAATACGAAATCATGACCTTTGAAGATATGCTTTACGATCTTTGGTCCACATATATCTGTAAACAAATTATGAAATATTTAAACGTGACCTATTGTTCAAGGGGGAAAAATGTTGAAATAATATGATTCTCATTAGAAAACTGAAGAAAAGGAACGACATTGTTACAAGCAAAAAGTTTTTCTTTTAAGGAAAGAACTAAAGTATTGGTCTTTTACCAACAAAGCTTTTGCCACAAATACGAAGCTTATATGTATGAGCGTATGCCTCCCTTTTTTAATACAAGCGCCCGTAATTTATATTTAGTAAAACAAGTACATGATCAAGCAATGTAAATCGTACCTAATATTTTTTGCACAATTTTTCAGCTGCTCGAGTAGTTTTGAAAATCTGCGGTGACCAAGTAGAGATTCCTATTTTACTATCAAGTTAATGCCAAATATACTATTTACTCATCTACGGAATATCAATTTACACGTCCTATGCGAATTATTTAACTTGGTAAAATTAACATTAAGAAAATTAGGAAAATGGTTCATAATACCCCATTTTCAAAATACATATCTAGCCTGCAAGGACAATTTTACTTAGAATTTTGTTTTTATATTTAGTATATTAATCTGTATCATAGCTGGTGTTCTTGTAAAACAAATTTAATTTTAATGCCACTTAAACTTTACTATTCTAACTGAACCATTTACCCCAATAGCTCATTTTTTTCTTCAGCTGAAAAAAACGTGCATTGCATCTCGGAAAGCAACCGTTTCATAATATGAAACTTACTCATACATATTAAACTTAACACTACTCAAATCAATACAATGCACTATACTACACCATTGATAGCCATTGTAAGTAGGTCACCAACGTCATTACAGAGCACCATGTAATTTACTAAGCAACTCTTGCGTTTATACTGTGGAAAGGCAGCAAAGGAAAATGGATTTATTACAACACCGTTACACTGAAAATAAAATTGAAGACATCGTCTGCAGACAATTTTAATTGTTATGCATACAACAGAAAATAATACAAAGAATAAAAACTTAAATTTGAAACAATTGACAAAATAAAAGCAAGCATTCAAGGTGTTCAAAAAGTACAAATTTCATTTTCCTGGTATCTGCTAAACGTTAATTGAGGGACTCGCTTGAAAATGCTAGACAGATGTTTTGTCTTCTTAAGCTCTGAATAGGAATTGCGGAACACCGCAGTAATTCTACCGAAAACTTCATGATTATGAACTGCATATGCAGTATTTGTTCGCTCAAATGGCTCTTCAATGCATAACAATGGCTTCTGCCTTACCCCATTATTTACCTCTTGAGCTAACTGACATTCTTCTATGGGAATTTTAGTACCTAGTCGTACTGATAATGCAAAACGGGAGTAATCAAATTGAAGGTAATACTGAAAAAAATCTAAGAGCAATTTTCCCAATGGCTGGTTGTTCATAGACTGAAAATATTCAGGCGGCGGTTGATGGACGTCTATCTCGAGTACATGGCGCTGCCACGAAAACATGTCTGGATACAGCTCGCCCAGACACGGAAGCACAGGCGGCGACACGCCACACTGCAAGAAATGGATGACCATCAATACCAAAGAATAACTGGAGATCGTCATGTTCTTTGCGTCATTGATGCGATGTCTTGCTGCCCAAAGTTTGACAATGGTAACGAGCGGCCGCACCCGCCAATCACAAATGGAGTAACAATACAGCAAATGGGTGTTGCGGATTGCTACATTGCTGTTACAGTTGATATCCACTTCAACATCCCATCGACCGTCACGGAACTTGAGAATAGGCACTTTTGCCAAGATCAATTCCGCACGCTTCGTCATGGAAGGATCATTTTCGAGCGTTTGTTTGATTCTTTTGAGATGCTCAAGTGCCTCGTCTCGGGACGTAGCGTTGCTGTCGTCGACCAGTAAGCAGATATCCAGGTCGCTCCTTTCAGTCCCAAACCCATTCAGCGTCGACCCAGTCACAAGGAACATGTACCCTGGGTGCACAGGCTTCAACACGCTAGAAAGCATTCGGCAGATGTTTACTTTTTTCTCGTATGAAGTTTGCTTCTGCTTATTGCGCGAATATTTGTCCCAAATATCACGGGAAGCTTCGTCCCATTCGCTTCCCTGGAACAACCTCGGAGGATACTTCTCCACTCTCCATGGCTTTCGCATGGGCGGTTGCCACGTGTGCGGCCACTGCTTCACCATTTGCGCGATGTTGTGAGTGCTGTAATAGAAGCTCTCGCCTTTCCCCATTTCTATCACGCAGTCTTCCGCCAGCTGCTCGTTGGAGACCATTTTCTTGCCTGCGTTGTGGGCGCGCTGGGGGACGTACGTCTTCTCGTAGCGCACGAACGTGCTGACGTAGCTGTAGCGGACGTGGCCGAGGGGCGGAGGGGCGCCGGGAGGCGGGCCGTGGGCTCCGGCCCGGGGGACGGAAGGCGGAGAACGATTGGGCGGGGGCAGAGGCGGGTGTGCATGGGGGTGCGGATGCTGAGGCGGCGGGGGCGGCAGGTGCTTCAGCTGGCAGGGGGCGACCGCGCGGGGCTGCGTGCCGCCCAAGCGACCCCGCCTTCGTCCGTCGCCGGCGTTGCGACTGGGAGGGCCCAGCGCCCCGAACATGTCGCAGCCCAGCGACGGCGCAGAGGATGCCGAAGTCGCCTGAGGCAGCAGCTGGTGCTGTGGGTGCTGCGGGGGCTGCGGAGGCGGGCCAGGGGGCGGCGACAGCGTGGACGGCGTGGAGCGGCTGGACTGCGAGGGGTGCCTGGAGCGCGACGAGCGAGGCGAGTGCGGCGAGCGCGGGGAGCGCGGAGAGCCCGTGCTGCTGTGCGAGCTGCTGCTGGGGCCGCTGCTCGCGGCGCTGCAGAAAGAGCCGTGCCCGTGCCCGTGCCCATGCCCATGCCCGTGGCCGTGACCGTGTCCGCCGTGGCGCCCACGCCCGTGACCGTGACCGTGGCCGTGGCCGTGGCCCCGGCCTCGCCGTGGGCCTCCTCGCCCGCCTCCCGACGGCGCGCCGAGACCCGTGCCCATCCCTGGGCCTGGGCCTGGCCCTGGCCCTGGCCCTGGTCCCGGCACCGGCCCTGGTCCTGGCCCTGGCCCTGGTCCGAGCCCAGGCCCTAGGCCCATGCTGGGGCTGGGACCGCAGCCCGCGTCGGTCCCGTGGTTGTGGTTGTAGTCGTAGCCGGCGGTTGCACCTGGAGCGGAGCCTTGCGTGTAGTAGTGTCCGCTGAGCGAGGGAAAATACCCAGCGGCGTGGCTGTGGTCGAAGGGGTAGGGCTGACCCTGGCTGTGAGCGTGGCCCCGACCGTGGCCGTGGCGCTTCGGGGCGGCAGGCCCCGTGCTCGTGCGTCTCAAACGCCCTTGGCCGCTGTCGAAGGGCAGCCGCCCCGAAGGTCCCCCTCCGAAGCGGCCGCCAGGGCATCGCGAGCCGAAAAACAGGTTGGGAGCGCTGGCCGTGGCTTGCATGGCCGACGCTGCGTGGCAGAGGGGCGAAGAAGCGAGCTACTCGACCCTGCTTACTCCTTCGCCGACGGAACGGCGGCGTTGATGTTTCGCTTCATCCTCGTTGCTGCGACGGTCCTGTCGATCAAGGAAACCGTTAATATCTGCATTTCTCGTCACTAATCTCACGAGTCACCAGGATATATTTCTTGTTTAGTAATTCATTAAATTCTCTTACTGTTTTCAGAACGTTTAACTTTGGAAATTAAGTTTGTAATCAAATTCCAGAAGCGAGATTATCACTTAAGAATTTAGAATTTTGCAGGAAATTATAATATGCACTATCATAGCATGTACTTTACTACTCCACAACTTGTGAGGTCTAAAAACAACTTAGGGTTGAGAACTATTGGTATTCAAATTTTATTCATCGTTAAAATTGATAAATTTCTTTTGAAATTCAAGTAATAACAGTCGTTACCCGCGTAAAACTTAATTTGAAATTATTGTACATCAAAAACTGTTAAAAACTGACGTGCGACGGGGAGTAGTAAAATCTGTACACGTTTTCATAATTCTGTGATTCCTACCCTAAGCCATACATTAGTTGAATTTCGAATACATACAGAAATAAGAGTTTTTTGCTAGGATTGTTAAAATACTTGTTCCGATGTAATAAAATTATTTTCATGGATCATCAAGTTTTGTTTTTGTTTTTAAAGTTTTAAATTTGAATGTTTGTCTCGTGTGAACCATACCGTGTATTAATTGTGTATACACCATTAGATTAAGAGAAATTTGTACTTTAGAATAAATTATTTCTCTGAACTCGCCTAGAGCGCTCGTCGATCGGTATGATGAAAGTTATCGCTGCAGTGCGTAATCCTTTGACCTTGCAAATACAGAGGCACATGCACCCGATACATTATTTTTATTCAAAGAAAAACCGTTCTCTTACGATTTTTGAAAACCAACTCTGTCTCGTTACAATTAAATGCAAGTGAAGCTTAGCTAATAAAATAATGAAGTTCGTTTCAAATATATAGAATGCTGAATTTTAAAATTTTCTAAACGTAAGTTAAAAGTCGAAGGGACACTACAGTTCACAACTGAGACGCACGTAGTTACATAGTGTATTAAGTTTTTGAACACAAGGGCGAAATCTCCCTCAACATTCTTTACATAAATCTCATTCTTAATACAATTCTCTTATCAGCGGTTCACACATAGCTAGCAAACTGTACATACCTATTATACTAATCTGCATCTTAAAATCAGCAACTGTGAGGGACACTGAAATCTGAAGAAAATTTCGATTTGTTAACTGAAGGCCACAAATTTTAGAATTCAGGGCTATTGGAAGAGTATCTTGTGTCTGAATTGAGATTCTTCTACACCACTAGAATATCTGAATCATTGCACTGTATAATCTTACACTTATTTCAACATAAAAACGAAGTGAACTCCAAGAACGCATAGTTCTACAGTTGGTTTTTTTGAGTTTTCATTTTCTCGTAAGCTCTTTACACACAAAGTTTAACGCTCCTACAATACAGGGCAGATCGAATCTGTTGACAAAACCTTGCGTACGATAAGTTTCAATCGGAAAACGTCGGTAAAGTTTCAGTTTAAACAGTATATCTCTCACTCACCAGTATAACACAGCGAAATTCCTCTAAATCACACAAAAACAATTAAAATTCAGCACAAACACACAATACAATCAAATATTAAAACCTATGCTAACGCACTCCCCCGTCGTGGTATACCGTCTACTCGCAACTGCTACCGTCGCCCACGAACCTGGAGCGAAGGCGCGTTACTAGATGCAATCGCCACTGCCCATAGCGAAAGGAAACTGCACCCTGTTGGTCAAAATGTGAAACTTTGTACACAGAACTTTAATATCTACATCTAGGAGTAACATACTTTCTTCACAGAGAGCAGCAGTTTTAATTTTAATTCAATGTGTGTGTGTGTACCACATGTCACATTTACCTTTATAATTTTCGGCACAGGAACGCCATATGAATTATGTGTCAATTTAGGTTGTAATTCAAATTCATGTCACGTGAGGAGACTTATGAAGACTGAAAAAATGCATTTGTTCTTTGCTGAATTGTCATAGCCGTAAAGTTTCATTTTAAATTTCTCTTAAAAGCATGCAATATTACTATAAAAATATATACATATAGCAGGTTTGAAAGATTTTATCACTTATCAAACTCGGGTTCACGATTTGACATCGCAAAACTCGGCGAACGAAAGAGAAGAGCGGGAGGAATTCTGTTTTGTAGTTTTATTTGTTTATTTATTTAATGTCAAAATCAGTTAAAATGGATTGTTGTACTATGGTATGGAGACATAATGCAATCTGCGCACTTTCTTCAGCTCTGGAATCTCTACCCTAGTTCTTATAAGTATTAAGTTGAATTATGAATTACGTTTTATATTAGGTAGAGTTTTATATAAGAAAATATTTGCTCGAAAATCTTGAGAACGAATATTTTAACAACAATATTTCCCACCGAGCTCAAGCAAATGTGCACAAGACGTGAAATTACGTTTATGTCCAGGAGCAAAAACAAAGGCCCATCTCAGTATTATCAATGAGTCTGGGAAACTGATTGAAAAACATGACAGAGATGGCGGTAATTGGCGCAAATGTGAGCTACCATAATTTGGTTTGATTTATTTTGTCAGTAAGATGGTACTTGCTGCAGACAATACAGTGTTTTTTAATTATACAGTACAACGATAACTATGGTATTAAATAACATTAATACAATCAATGTTACTTTAATTTTTGAAGCACAATATCTATGTGGCAGTATCTAATTGCAGTATCTTAGCATCTAATTTCCAATTCCAGAAATCGAAAGAAAACTGTGCACCCTCCATCTATGTGAGAGGTGCCTGTTATTTCTTTAGATATCCAGGAAATCAGAAAAAATACACAAACAATGAAAGTTTAAATTTTTTACTGAAGAATACAAAAAATTGATTATGACTATCCGCCTATTCTCATACAACGCATACTGACGGAATTCTGATAATCAGTGTGTCGGTTTTTGCGACAGAGCTGAATCAAGTTAATATAGCAACGCTCCGAGGAAGAGGCCTCCTGGCATAAAGTATTTGTTATTTACGTCTTTTGCGATGGAACTGTAATTACTTTCTTGTATACGTTCGTATATACGGATGAATATATTTAGTATAGGGAAAGTTATGTAATTCTGCGCGAAAAAACGGCGGATTTTCGGCAGAATAAAATTCATTGCCGGGCTCTGAAATCGAAAAAGTGGATAAATCCAGTTGTTTAATTAAGAAAAAATTCTCTAACACGTGATGTAGCCAGAATCCCTGTTTTGTGGGCCCTTCATACCGAAAAACAATTGAAGTCAAAATGTCAGTCCGTCTGTCAGTCCGCCCGTTTGACTGTCAGTCTGTAAACACCACTTGCGCCTAAACTATATGTTCAATTTTATCCAAAATGAATATTGCTCGGTCAATCTGGTTCAATTGAAGGTGGTGCAATTTATAAAAAACTTCCTTCAAAATTAGGGGGTACTTTACATGAAGCCCCCGAACATTTTCAAACTTTTCTCAAAAACGGCTCCAATTATTTTTTTTTAACTTCTTGTGTGAATCGACTAAAATACAATTATGAAGATGGCATGGGTCAGATGTTCACGGATGACTCTGAATTTTCAAAAATTGCAAAAGTGTGAATTTTTGCAGTGTCTTCCGACAACTACAAAATTGAAGATAGAGATTTTCCCTTCAAATAAAATTTGTTCTTCATTGTCAATTCTTTCATTCAGGTCATTTACATTTTTTTGAAACTTTAACAATTTTCGCGCAATATGAGCAACTTTAAAAAAATAACAAAACAAGATTTTATCAAAACCGGTTCCAAATTTTTAATATGGATAGTACTAAATGTACTAGATAATATGACATGAACGCCATGTTGCTCTATTCTTTTGTTTTTTCAAAATTTACAAAAATGTATTTTTTAACTTGTTTCTCACTATGTTTATATTTACATTAGCGGCGATGTGTTCACTTTATTATATTTATAATAGTAATTTATATAAGTACAAATGCTTTAAATAATGTCAAATTCAGTTTCTCGAAAACTCAACAGTTTTTTTGAAAACTGACTCAAAATTACGCATTTTCAGAACCCGTTCAAACTCTATTTTCTCATAAATGGCTCAAAATTCTTTTATTCAAATGTTTCTAATGAATAGTGCTAATTGCACTCATTATTATGATGTAAAATTCATTTTGGAGTACCTTTTTCGTAGTTTACACAAATGTAATGTTTTGATAGATCTCTCAGAGCATTACAATACACATTACCAGCAATTTGCAAACGCTATTGTATTTATGAGTTAATGTGCTTCAAATGACTTTAAATGAAGTTTTTCGAAAACTCAAAAATATTAATGTATAAAAGTAAAAGAGCTTCAAATTTCGAATTTACTGTAGAGCTTAAAGACCATTTTCGTAAAAAAGGCTCCAAACTTTTCAAAGAAAATTACCATTTAGGACAAGGTTTTACTGTTATTTAATATTCTTAAAATAATATTTCCGTTCTGTATTTGGAAACTGAAAATTTTTTTTAAATTCAAACAAATGTACTTTAGGCGGCGATAAATGGAAGCTGGCAAGAGTATGTGGCAAGTCCGAATAGCTGGCTGAGACGAAAGGAAATAGAAAACTAATACGGGAAAGTCTGTGCCATACTGTATTTTTGTTGAAATACTTGGTATTAAAAGAAATGTACTGTGTGAATATGTTATACTACGTTATTGCAGTATTCATGAAGGCTGTTATTTCTGAGAAGTGTGCGTGCTACTTTTCAGAAAAACAATTTTGTGTGCTTTTCTTCATCAGCATTTTTGTTTATGCGGGTTACAAGTAATCTTTAATTGTACTGAAACAGCTTTGCAACAGAAGAGCTCTTACTTAACATTCGCATATCAATGTCATTCCCGTTCCCGGAATTCACCAATGGGTCAACGTCGGACTCTAGAATAAATTGAAATATAACTGAAGGAATTTCTTTTATTTCTTTTTATTTATATTTGTCTTGTATTTCTTTTTGAAATATATATTATGTCTGGCCAATATCTAAAGTCAATATTTTTTCTTCTTATAAATTATTATTTCAGAACGTTTACATAGGATAGCATAGCATAGAAGGATAACAATGTTTCTGGATGTTTTTCCATCCCGTCTTCAGGTTCTATATTGTAACAAAAATAAAGCCAATTTAAACTACTTCAAATGATTTCAAAATGTTACATTCCAAAACGTTAATAAATTCGTACAGTATTCGTCTTCTAAGGTTTATAACGTGTACGAAAGGTGGTGGTGTTCTTTCCCCGCTGAATTATGAGATCCGGCGCTTCGATGTGCGCGGTT
The DNA here is from genome assembly GCA_038098605.1 of Gryllus longicercus. Lineage (NCBI taxonomy): Eukaryota > Metazoa > Arthropoda > Insecta > Orthoptera > Gryllidae > Gryllus > Gryllus longicercus. Next base: position 3,619,965 of record JAZDUA010000109.1, on the reverse strand, counting down.
TTCCCCAAGCAGTTATCTCCCAGAAGCGGGAAACCGCCGCAGTCGAGACAAACTAAGTTCGCGACTAGTCTCTCATGTGTGGTAATGTAGTGAGTATAAATGTGTTTGGGTGTATAAGTAATGGTTGTGGATAGAAGAGAAAGAGGAAAGAAAGATGTCGCGGGGTCTTCGGCCCGTTTGTTAGGGTATTCGGCATTCGCCTGGTGTTCATCGGAGAAACCACGAAAAACTACTAATCATAACAGCTAGCCACTAGAATTCTCCTTCGGGTATGTTTATTCGATAAAAACGTATTAGTCCAAGAGAAATAAGTGAAGAACGACCATGGTAACTTGTAACATTAGATTTTATACCTGCAAATTATGCATTTACATTTCTTAATGCTGGATTTCATTTTGACACACCGAGTGTAAACCTATAAACTACATCCCATTTAGTATTCTTTTCCCTTCTATATATCGTACAGGATCAGCTAAATTCATTATTATGGCAATGTTCTTTGAGATCTTATGAACAGAAACATTTTTATTTCTTATTTTCTTGAAATCTCTTCCCGTGCCTTTTCGAATGTTGCTGTTTGGATGGGCTATCCATTAAAACTGTCAATTCCATTTCTGCCAATAAATAGTTCACAGACGCTTTAGGAAATCTTGTCATTTGTCTTGTCAAACATTATCGTTCCATTATCCTTGTGTTTATAGATAGAATCTTCTGAAGAGGATTCTTCATTACAATTTTGCAGACATTTTTGCTAAAACTAGGTTCGCTTGTTATCTACTTTAACTGCCAGGGCATGAAGTAGCGCACAGTATCACGTTCTATTTGCATACTTTCCATTTCATTGCTTTCTGTTGAAAGAAATATATATGATAATGCTTAACGACCTCCTACTATGAATTCTGTAATAATTCATCCAAGTAAGAAACAGCTAAGGCTGCACCACCACTTCACGTGCAATGTTAATTTTACAAAGCATAGAAGAACAACTTTGCAAAGCATAGATGTATTTTAGAAGATAAGTTTAGTTGTAACGTGTAGCATACAAGTTGCAAGTACGTTCTTCCTCTGCACACAATGGCGTACGATATACAGTGCGAAAATAGTAGAACATTATTCCTCATTAAAATGACTGCTATTAACTGAAAATACACGACTAACGATCCCATTAGAGCGTTTACAAGTATTATAGACGTTTTGGATGATTGAAATGCTCTTATGCGTAAAAATACTTGCGGTCCAATTTAGGCGACTTTCCTAATTTCCGACGGGTCCTAATTCGGCAACTCTACGCTGTGGGGCGCCAGCGCTAGGGGCACTCCGATCTGTCAGGGTGTCCGTCACCGGGGGCGATAGGCTCTCACGGTAAATTGAAACTACCCCCGTTGGAGGGGCTTTGAATGGAACAGTCGGGCGGAGTCCGCGTCTCCAAGCTCACAAAAGTCTCCCTGGGAGCCTAGGCGCCGGGCGGCTCTCATCTGCAAATGAACATTTAAATGCATGTCAGAGGTAATTTGCTCGCACAGGAGATTCGGGCAAAAATGCACTTTGCACGATCCGCCAAACTGGCACAGAATGACAGAAAAAAAGAAATGGAAAATGTTCGTAATGTATTTCTGGAGGAAAACTAAAGTGAAGGAGAAAATTGATTTTTAACAAAGCAGGAATATAGCAATAGTGACAAGAAAACCTTTTTTAATGCTATTACGATCATGGTACTTAAACCAATATTTTGTTAATTTTCTTTAAAAATATGCCATTTGGTAGTCGACAATTGTGTATTGTTATGAACTGTTTATTACCAAGGATTATGTTAATGATAATGGTTAGGAAAATATACATTTACTTACATATTTGCCAAACAAAGCAGTAGGTAATATCCAGTGTGGCTCCACGTTCCACGTCATCTCAGTGTATTACAACTGTAACCACACTTCTTAAGCAAAATCTAAACAAAGGATAAAATTGTGGAATACCTAAGGGGAAAAAAATACTCTGTGTGATAACGACAAAAAACATGACTCATTCTGCTCCTTCTTCGCTCACGTAATTTGTTCACAAAAGCTGTAGATTGATTGTTAGTTAGTTTTTACTGTTTAATAAATATTTTATTCTTATTCTTACCCTTATTATTATTATTATTATTATTATTATTAAATTGTCCCTTTAAATTTAAAGACAGTTAAATAATAAATTATCTTTATATTTTTCAATTGCTCAAATTGTATAACGTTTTAGCAAACATTTTTCATCATATTCGAAAACTGAAAAATAATTGTTATAAAAATTTAACAGTATGCCTTACAATTATCTACGAACATATTTGTTCGAATTCTATTTTTATTACATTGAATTGAACACCTTGTAATACGATGTATAAAATTTGAATCATGAAGTATATCAATTTACTCTACGTAAGTTAAATAGAATTTGAACAAATAAGTACATAGAAATTTGTAACGTATTGAGTTAAATGTACATAACAATTACTTTTCAGTACTTGAAAATGACGAAAAATGTTCGTTGAAACGTTGTACAAATGAAGTAATTGAAAAATATAAAATAATTTATTATTTAACTGTCTTTACACTTAAAGGAATAATTTAATAATAAGAAAAGTTGTAGGCTAAAACCAGAAAAATGCGATTGATTTACCGACTTATCTGCGGGATATCCAATCTCTAGGGACACCGACACCTTTCAAAGTAAAATTTTTAAGTCATCACGACTGAAATTTTGTGCGCATATTATATGGATTAATCCGTCTGGCACTCTTTTAGAGGCACATTGTCCCTATCAGGAGGAAAAACATGTAAACATAAAATAACTTTCAAGCCGCTATGCGAGAAATCAAAAATAAGCGAACAAGAAAGAAAAAAATATCTGCAATTGGTCCTGTGACGCAAAAGACCATTCTATATTACTCTGCTTCTGTTATATGTTTTTTGTACAGGGCAAAGAATTAACTAAACGTGAGTGAATCTTTATTTATTTATTTACGTCAAAACAGTTTAAAACTATGTGTGAAGTGATTTGATCTTATTGTTTCATGTGTAAAATAATATATTATCTTCAAATCAAAGAGCGAAGTAATTGACAAAAGTAACATATATATATATAAATATATATATATATATATATATATATATATATATATATATATATATATATATAGTACTGAATTATTTCTAAAGGAACGGAATCACTCAACCACATTTATTGAAAAATCGTGTTTACGTTACTGGCTCCCAGTAAATGGTTTTCCCGGACTTTTAAAAATAAAAAGCTGTGAAATTTTCGTAGTTTAAACTGTGCTGCTAAAATAATATTGGGAAGATGGCGTCATGCGCATCTTCACAACTTGACGCGAAATGGGAGAGTAAAATGGCGGAGGAAGTTCTTGCTTAGAAAAGTGTTGCATTCTTAAAACGATTGTGTTACTACCGACGGTATTACGATTAACGGTTATTACCAATTGTAGGTATTTCATTAATTTTCTTATGTACTAGCTGAACCCGTTCGATTACATCGCACACAAGGCGAGCTGTAGAAAATTTACCACAGAAAATACAGCATTTCCATGAATATTTACCATGATCTTTACGCGTACATGCATGGATACTGTTGTGGTTATAACACCAAATACTTATTTTATCGTAATGACTGAATTGTTTAATGTCATCACTGAAATTTATATGTAAATGGACATACATTTTTCGTTTTTTTGAGATTACTTATAATTGGACTACGGAACGTTTGTAATTTTTTTATTTTGAACTGACAGATAAAATGTATTGATAGTCATGTTGGTTAATGATATTGATTTCATAATAATAATATTGATGAGAGAGTAGGTGTATGTTATTTTTTTAAGCTGAATTATTTGTGTGATTAATGTTCTGTAAAAAGGTAATATCAATGGCAAGTACTATCAGTGCTTGATTTATAGATGTTTAGGTCCCGAGACATACCCCAAAAATCATTATTAATTTAATAGAAATAGTTATAATACTTATAACATATTGTAATAGTTATCACACTTCTTAGTTAGTAATAATGGTAGCACTGGCTCCATATGAATGAAATTATTATAAAAGGAAATACAAAATGAAGGTTTATAATGATATTTTATAGTTATTATTTATAATTTTATTACGTTTTTAAAATTGATACCGTTAAGTAGAATTTTTTTTAATTTTGAATGTATGAACTAAAAATCGATGTTGTCAAGTGTTTGCCCGTTGTTTTTTTCTTTGTGCTCATTTTATATCACTTAATGATTGCATTACGTTTCTTGATATGTTTCCAAATCAATTTTTAGACAATCAGTTTTCTATTTGCATTTTATTTCATTCTTACTACGTTTCGGAGATAAAATATGTCTCCATCATAAAGTTCAGTTAAAAATTGATATGTACAATTGGCTGCTTTTATTTTCTTAAATACTCTAAAGTGCACTTATATATGAATATATAGAATTGTGATTAATATTCAAATAGTATTGGAATTTATTTTAATTTCATAACTCAAGTGGTATAAGCCTATTGAATATATATATATATATATATATATATATATATATATATATATATATATATATATATATATATTCAATAGGCTCCAAGGATCCAAAAGGATGTAAAAATACCAGGATCCAAGTACGTCTGGCAACACTGTTCCGGTGCCTCGGAAGCAAAATACGAAAAATGATATATATATGTATATATATCATTTTTCGTATTTTGCTTCCGAGGCACCGGAACAGTGTTGCCAGAACATATGTATAGATATACATATATATATCATTTTTCGTATTTTGCTTCCGAGGCACCGGAACAGTGTTGCCAGACGTACTTGGATCCTGGTATTTTTACAGGATTTTAATGAAGAGACCATTTATTAGGTTGGAGATATTCTGGTACGTTTAAATGCCATGATTTAAAGTCTACGGTAATTGATGATGTACAATTTTGATGTTCCCAGACGCAGCAAAGCATTGAGAATTGTACAGGCTGATGGTATAAAACATGTGTATATTCATGGAAATGCAGTACTTTCTGCGGTAACGTTTCTGCAGTTCTCCTTCTATGCGAAGTAATCCCACAGGTTCATCTAGTCGAAGAATATTTTTATACAAACCAATTTTATAATAATCCACATAATTTATCTTCTTTTTAGAAATGTCTTGTTACAATATTCTTTCATCAGTTTCACTCCAGAGCCCTCTCGCCATTCAAACGCCTAAGACATTTGTGGAAGTGAGGAATTATCAGGCACTATTCTGCAAAGAAAAAGAAGCGAAAAAAGTGTAAACATTCTAAACTTATTATAATTATGATAATTAAGCGAAGGTATACTGATGCTGAATGCCGGTTTGATTGCATTTCATGTACTGAACATTTTAGATCAACACTTCATTTCTTAATTTCTTAACATTCTATTTTCTAGTAAGAAAGTACGGTTTGTGAAAAATATCAATTTTTTATTTCTAGACTTCGCTTTTTTGCAAAAGTAGCAAGTATCACTGTCAGTAGAAAAAAATAGAAATGCAAATAGGTTAAATATAAAAGGAAACAAGCAAGAATAGAAAAAACTCAAGGAACAGGAAAGAGAAGAGATAAAAAAAATGAACACAGTAAATATATAAGAAAGACAGAAAAACATTTACGACATACAGGAAAAACGAACGAAAGAGATGAAAGCATGAAAATGAATTCAAAATAGCCAAATGCAAACAAAGGAAGACAGGCAATCCTACACGACGAAAAAAGGCTTTAAAAAAGACTTGCCGTTTCGAACGAAGCACAGCAAATAGAGAAATAGTTAATCCCTGAAGATGGGAGAGAGCGGAAAAGGGAGAGCAGAGGGTGGCTGCGGAGTTGGTGCGCCAGTGCAGGCCGGCGCCCCCGCGCTCGCGAGGACAAATGAAAACGCGGCGCGCGCGGCATTTATAGTACGGTTAACGAACCTTGGAGATAAATCCAGGGCATTCATAAAGCGCGCTCTTCTCCCCAACTTCTTACACAAAAACGAGGCACTAGTACAACAAGACATGAACTTCCCGGACTAGGCCCAATTTAACTTTTTGGACTTCTTATTACGCCCTTGATTAACGACGAACTTCGGGTAACATTCCCTTGCAGAAATTACGTTGTCCAACTTCTGCGCGGAAGACGAACGCCTGACACACTGATACGTACCTCCTGTTAAAAGCTGAGTACACCTATGACAGCATGACGCGTTCCACAACCCCACTTGCCACGAGAATTCATTAACGAGTCTAAGAGATTTTAAACTGCAATGACACAACTAGTGAAGTTTTAGAGAACAGAAATGTATGATTTTTAAGTAATTGTTTTGTTTAAAATAGTGATCAGTTAATTCAAACGTTACTTCACAACTCGAAGATTAACTTTGTCTTCCACGGTATAATTGTTTTCGAGATTTCCATTGATGGTAGATTTTGTTATCAAAAAGTTGCAATTTCAGAAAATAATTTCTAGTAGAAATTCGAAATTTTCAAATTTGAATTATGAAATCACCTTATTATATAAGTTTATGAAGAGATTTACAAAAACAGTATTACTTTGACAAATGTTTTTCATTTAAGATTAATATTAGTTTCATTATCCATCATAAAGCCGTGCCTTGAATAGCAATTACTGATAATGACTTTGAACATTCCTTAAAATGGATATTGTACTTAGAACAAGTTCTCTTTGAATATTTTATTAGACATTATCGTGAATGAACGTGGAACACGAAAGAAGGTTTGGCATTTCAAAGCGAGAATGTTGAATCCATTGAATCTCAACTGATTTCTCGAAAACATGAATCAAAACATAAACGTGTTTTGTAAAATCGAAAGAACTTCAGTGAATTAACGTCCATTTGCAATTCAGAAATTATTAAAAATAAACATTTGTATGTTTGTGAAACTTTCCGTTGGTGAAATATGCCAAAATTTACACGTTTGATTAGACTGTTTCGACTAAGGCACATATGCTGGACACTTTGTAACGGTAATTTTTCCCGTATGGTTATTCAAAGTATTTTTGCCTTAAGTAAAGTTGCAGTTAGAAAAACCTATGAGTCATTGAGAAAAAATACATTTAAAAACTATCGGAAATAGCAATTTTTTTCTGGTGTAAAATACTGAAGTTTGTTAATTTCACAAAGCTTAATTGTATTGAGGTATTAATTATACAACCTCATTTCTCTACCCGAAGCTTCTTTTTTTCATTTCTCGGCAACCATTATATGCAGCTTATATAAATCTGCCGGCAACTCCAGTATTTTTCAGAGACTCAAGAGGCAAGGACTTCATGCAACGTGACTGTCCCCGTCCTAATGCACGTGTACGTGTTGAGGTGGCCTCATGAGTCCCGTCTCACATGCAGCGCTCCACCGCCTCACCACTGCCCCCTCCCCCCCTCCCCCCCTCCCCCCGCCCGGCCACGCAAGATTTCCGGAGCGCCGGAGGGAAGCGCGGCCGCCTCCGGAGGGCGCTTTGTGGCTCATCCAGCGGGCGATAAGGACTCCGTAATTGATTCGGTATGTTTAGCTGCCTTATTACCCACCTGCGCGGAGTTATTAGCAACTTGGGAGTGCGGCCGCTGCCAACGGAAGTTTGCTCATAGAGTTCAATTAGAAGCACTTGACGCGCGGCGCGGCGGGCGCGGCGGGCGCGGCGGGCGCGGTGGGCGCGGTGGGCGCGGTGCGGCCCTCGAGGCGCAGGCGGCTGATGCTGCGCTGGGGGAAGCGCTCGAGGCGGTTGGGCGATGGGGGCGGGGGCGGGGTTCGGCGGTGGAACGGGGGGCGGCGCGCTGCAACGTGAGTAGCAGATGGGTGGCGGAGGCCCCCAAACCCACTTGTGTGAGGTGCTGAGAATGACCTACGACACATACGGACCCACGTGACTAATATGGAGACGTAGAGATGACAGTTACCATCGGAGGTCTTCTTGGGTGCCGCTTGGTACAACGGCAGATCTACTACTCTACTCTTGCTGAAGATATAGGTGTCCAGAGATTTAGAGTCATGAATTAGAGTGGGCCATGTAAGAGACAACAGGACACGGGGACGGAAGGGAAGAAGAGGATTTCCGATGTCAAATGAAAAAATAGTATTTCTGATCAATAGAGGAAAATAGACTAAATGACGAGATACTGGGGTGACAATGCATCCGTCGGATCGGAATTTCTATGCAATTTCTTTGTTTTATAGTAAAAATTCCTGATCCTCTGGTTGTGACGCCTTTTCGTATAATAGTCAACATTTATGGCGGTTATATTGCATTATTACCGGGATATTGACCTACTGGGCACTACTAATGGAATTTTTATAAACTCACTAAAAACATTCTTACCTATTGTAATATAAGTACGCATGTGTTTTGAAATCATATCTAAAATTTCTTCCAAAGTTTGGTCAACTTATGTTTGTAAGCCGTTTTATATAAGTTATAATTGAACTTTTATAAGTAATTGTCTTCACGTCTTAACAAAACAATCTTACTAAATTAATATATAAATAATTCAACACGTAAATTATTAAATAGAACGATCTTGCAGAGAAGTTTTTATAATATGTTATAATATTTTTTCAAATGATAGTTTCTAATATATTGTTAATTTCTCTGAACGGCAATTTCAGCAAACAAGAAATAGAAAGAAAATGTAGAGTAGAAGATTGATAAGATATAGACCACATTCATAGTGACAGAAAGAATCAGGTCGAAGACACAGAAGTAAATGAATAACTACATTATAATGTATTAAGTTTCAAGCGCCAAAAATCAAAATCCGCCAAATCATTGTTTGAAAATAAGCAATCACAATAATAATTTAAATGCCCAATGGCATTACATATTTTGGGAAACTGAGTAAGGGATTTAGCGGGATTTGACTGTAGTCGCCTTTTCCAAGCGACAAATCTGTATATCCTACCTTTTCAGACGCCTCTTTCTCATAGATTTACAATACATTACTTGCGAACTCCGTTGTGTAACCGACGCAGACGATCAGGTTGAATTAAGAAACCAGTGGCTCATTGAACGCAGGAAAGATCTTCTTCGGTTACCTAAACACAGAATCAGAGCCTTATATATCTTGAGTAACAATAAAACAAGAATTCAATTTCATAAATTTATATGTTCTAGAATTGTAGCATTGAGAATGTATTTCATGACAATAATTCAACAGCATTATTATTGTATCTCTGCCAGCGAGAACTGCTCTTTATAGAAATAATGCAGACATGTTACAAAAATTTTGAATTTGACAATGCATTGTTACATTTTAAGTTTGATTTGAACCTGATGACGTTGCAAGCAACTCTCGTTAACCCAGGGGATCAACAAAGATAGTTCACTGAGCTTTAGTTTAAATAAATAAACATATAAATATAGAAAATATATTGAAACATAAAAAAGTTTAAATATTGTTGTTTGCCACCCCAAAATGCGTGTATATTTAAAATGTTAAATAAAAATTTTAAAAAAAATTATCTCTATATATAACATTTTTGGAAAAATATTATCCCCAATGATTATTTACTGAACAAACCAGCCAAAGAACCAGAATTCGTAAAAACACAAAGAATCAGTTTTCCTCACAAGATTGGATAGATGACCTGTAAATCAAACCAAGTTTCTTGTCCCACTTTACAATATAAAATAGAGAAATGGTGTGCTCTGTTTCTCATCTGGAGGTAATAAGTGGTTCTTCTCGAAATGAAAATATACAAGTACATTAAAACTACATTTTACACATATATTTCCAAATCTAATATGTCAAACATGAATGGTACGAATAGTATGCATATTTCATTTTGCCACATGAAAAATTCTTTGAAATGTGATTAAAATTAACTCTAAAAATATTTAACAAAAAGAAAATTTGTTCAGCATGTTACTAAAAGCGAGTCACCATCTTTCTTCAAAAGAGTACACTAATTCTCGTACAGGACATTGTAGCCGGCCGAAGAATCAAATCGCTTTGCAGAGAAACTGCGACACATTTGAGGCACGTTTCCAAACTTGTAATTTACATTTGCAACGATCAAAATTCTATTGTTGACCATTTGAAAAATTGCAATAAATGTCCCTACGTAAAATATTTGTATTGTTATATTTTATATTGCTATAAACAAATTCATTTAGAATATTAATTTAATTTTGTGTGTTGTATAATAAAAATTGTGTTGGATTCAGGTACATTGTTGACAGAAGACCCTTAAGAATTGTTCATAGCGCTGAATAAATACTGCATATTCTAGAGGCTTCAATTACAGTACTTTCAAGAAATGAACAGACCCATTTCCAGTAAACAGGACATGAACTTCAATCAGATCGATCGGACGCATCGCATACTAAAACGCATACTTCCTTCAAAATTTTGAGATCAATATTTTTGTTTAATTACATAAATTTCTCTAGATTTCGTTGACGAGAAAATAACAAATTCAGTTTCGATGAAATCCTTACTTTATATGGCCTTTTCTTATTTGTGAGAAGAAAAACAACGGGAATACACTGTTTAGTTCCCAATATCAAATATGTACTCATACTCCTATTCAAATGCAGGGAGTGCAAGATACTTCTGCAGATTTTTAAGTCGTATATACCGTTTCCTCATAGTGAGAGTTTTATTACGTCACATTCATAAGATATTTCAGATTTTCAGAACAAAGGTGAATATATTTCCTGAGGTTGAGCATATACATAGTTCTAATGAAGCTACGGCGAGCAAGCGTAGAGCGATGTGTAATGAAGGGGATACGCTGCAGTCATTGGCGACAACTGGCAAGGCAGCTTAGCAGGAAGGGTTTACGGAGCAGAGGAGTGTTTGGAGAAGCAGGTAGAGACAGGAGCGGTGCGACGAGGTCTACAGGGCAGCGGTGGTGTTTGAGCAAGCGGTGACAGTTGAAACGAGCGAGGCGACAGGGAATCGCCGCGGAAGGAGCCGGGGAGAGCGAGGGCGAAGGCGGAGCGGGGGTGGGCGGGGAGGGACGGGGCGGAAGCGGGGGCGGAAGAGGGACACCCGCTTCCGGAAAGCAGGCGGCGGCGGCCGCGCGAGCGATCGATGTGGCTGTCATCGCGCGCGGCGGCGTGGACGGGGACGTGGGTGGCGGCGGGGGCGGGGCTGGGGGCGGGGGCGGGGCCGGGACCGGCGGGAGAGAGGCCGATGGCAGGCGCTTGCCGAAAGTGACCGCTGCGCCGGCCCGCACCTCCCCCGCACCTCTGGGCACCGTCGCGACGCCGCCTCTCGCTCTCGCAACTCGATACGGCTGCCGCCATTCGCACCCAGCGAGAGGCAATCCTCGCCATCGCCATTACCTCCGCCACTGCCACTGTTACCGCTATAAACGCTTGGGTCGTCGTCACTGGCTCCGTTTCCAATTCGTCGCCACTGCCACCAGAACCCCGCTCCCTCTCGCGTCGCCGTACCGCTTCGGCCCACGTCCTCACGGCCGGCGCATAGCTCGTCTCGGCCGTGGCCTTCATTGTTTTCGACACCGCCGTTTCATACTCTCCCGCTGGCACGAGTGACAGCCGCTACCGCCGCCGATGTCATCAGAAGCGGAGATCGCGCCAGCGCCACGCCGCCCGCCGTCACACGCAGCCTCGCCGCCGCTCATCCGCGCGGCCTAGCGGCTTATGCAAAGCAGGCGAGGCTGCGCGCCATCCCGGGAGCGGCAAACCGCGTGGCGGGGCCGCGGTTGGGCGGGGCAGGGCGGGGCGGGGCGGGGCGGGGCGGGAACGACCAAGCAATTGCGCTCTCTTCCCGCCCTCCTTTGCTCTACCGCCCGAAACCACTCACCCCCAGCGGCTACACTTACTAAACAGTTGCCTCATCGCTCACTTCCTCCCTTCTAGATTACAAGATTGAACGAATGTCATAACATTACTTTAACGTGTTGACTTAATAAACCAAAGAAAGAACATAAAACAGAGGTTGAAATCGTTTTCAACAAACAACTTCAAGTTTAACAAATATTTTTATATGAAAGTTACCGCAAAATCCATCACAACTATTTTTTTATAAAGCGTCAGGGATATCTTTTTTCAAAATACAGTGTTTCATAATTACGGTATACCAAAAATTCACGTAGATTTATAACGGAATATATCTGAGGGGGCATGCTTATTTCGGTTTTCGTCCAAAAATTTCGGTTTGAAAAATCAAGTCTTCTTTGTGCCTCTGAGAATGCAATTAAAATACGGATGCTCTGCACCGAGTTACGACTTGCTGCTGCGTTGCACTGAGTTGTACAGGAGTAAGGGCCAACCTGCACGACTCGTTGCTAGGATATCGTGCCACAGTGTAATGATAACATTTAGTTGTCATCGTGCATTTGTTGTTGTTACTATTATTCGTATTGTCGTTGTTAAAATTGTAATTGTTTCCGCGCATGTCATCTGTTATGATCATTAATCCCGTTAGTGTAGTGAATGTCTGGTCAAAG